>CM053783.1:656707031-657009531 GCA_028749045.1 Cupressus sempervirens
CTAAATACTGGGATACTCAATGGTTAGACCTAAGGGAGGGCCTTTCTCAAATGAAATTGTGTGGGGATAATTAAGGGTCCACGGTTGGGAGGTTAAGCCCCTAATAATGCTTCTCCTTTCCATCAGATATCAAGGCTTGCACAAGATAGAGACATGATCTACCGTCAATATCCTTTGGTAATGAGTATTTACTTTTATGATATTTAAAATCTCAAGTTGATGAAATGCTAGATGATTAATATTGTTTAATCAGTTATTCCTTACAATGCTTAGAAATCATTTTTCTTTTAAATGTATTAAGCAATTAGTGAAGTCAGTTGATTTTACAAATTGATCATGGAATGTAACTTCCTAAATGAGATAGACTTACTTGATGGTTGTTGTAACCATCCTCCATTCATGTGAATATAAACATAAATGTTTGTTTTATTTACTCTTAATTATCATAATTGGCAATGAAAATAAATGATGTTACAGTAGTATTTGATGTCCTAAATGATATTGGTCCTTGTGATACAATGGTAGTTGATACCCTAACTAATATTTTTCATTATGGTGATATGGTATAACTATTTGTGCCCTAAGTGGTATATGTGGACTAACCTACGTTGTGTAAATGCTACCCTAGGCAAATTCTAATTTTTGGAATTTAGGATATGGAAAACTTAAATCATCTATTTAGATTTATTGATGATGTCTTTAGTTGTTAGTTATGATATTTTAGCTAAACTTATTGTAGCCATTATGATCTCTTTCCCATGAGCATAATTTTTATAACTACCTTCTCATGAATGTGATGTAGTATTTGTATTTTGATGTTATGCTTGTAATACCCCAAAATTGGCTCATTGCCATGTTAACCAATTCTAGTCCATTTTGATCAAACCTAAAGTCCTATTTCACTAGGCAATTATTATTCTAATTCTCGCTACTTGACTTAATTGTCAGATGCAGAAAACCCTAATCTACATTAATCATGCTATTTATTTAATTCCTAAGGTATTGACTTGGATTAGCTATATTAAACCTATTGATTAGATTTAGTTTAATTTAAAGTGTTTATACTTTAATTAGATTAAATTATCTCCTAAGGATAATGTGCTAAGGAATTAAATCTATTTAATTTAATAATGCTGTCATTTTAATTATTGATTGTGATTATTCAATTAATTGAAATATGCATTTATGAGGCTCATTTTTATTAAATTAAATAACCTTCCAATTTCATCTCTTCAGTTCAAGAATGGGAATTCCAAGTGGTCCATCTCTCAAATTGGAATTGGCTTAATCCACTTATTCTCACACTGAGGTGAATTTCAGTTAAATTTTCATTACACTCAAGATTTGAGTTAGTTAACCTCTCCTGCATTGGGAATTTTACATCCTGACTAGATCTCTACTTCAATCTTGACCATCGATTTGAGTTGATCTCAACCATTTATTGATTTTAGGAATTTTATTTAAGAGACTTCTAATTCCTTATTATAGAGGTTGGAATTTGAATTACATCGAAATACTGCTGAATTTCATACTCAATTACTCACTCTTGTCATAGCCTTTTGAACTATTCAGCATTACTATCATATTAGATTAGAAAATGCATCCATCTAGTTTAATTTTCTTTTACCTATTATTAGATTGAACTGCACATCATTTAGTCTAAATGCGCTTTCATATTATTACATAAAATCCTTCGCATTAAACAGTCTAGTTAGCTGCTTCTCAGTCTGAGAGAAAATAGGCAAAATCACTCTAGTTAGAAGGCAACAGGTCATTCTATTAGACCTCTTAGATGGACAACTCAATGTTCATTCTAGGATGATCTTGCAGGTAAGGACTATGTTGAAGTGTATGTGAGGATTCGAGGCCCCCACATTTCACATATACATTTTTGGCGCCCATCATGGGGCCAAGAAAATTAATTTTTCTAGCCTCATATACTTGATTTCCTATTTTTTTAATCATTCTATCGTGCTTGTACATACAAATTTCTAGATTTTCATGCAAAAAATATCATTTTTGCACAAAGATTTGAGGATTTTGCCCCTTTCTTCACACTTCCTAATGTGAAAATGTACCCAATTATGTGGTTTCATGCATGACACCTCATTTTCTTGCATGGGCCTATGCAAGATTTTGCATGAAATTTTGCAACAACATGTATAAAAATGTAGATTTTCAAAATTCAGCTTATTGTTTCATTTGATTAATGTGTTTTCTCTGTAGTAGTTTCTTTCAAATTTTTTATTTTTCTATAGCATAATTGTGGTTTGCAGGATGATTAACAAAGCCTTCTTGTATACAAATATCTCAAACACGAACTAACTGTGTGTTTTGTACGATGCTGTCAAAGATATGAATGTCAAAGATCAATTTTCAAACTCACATAAAATAATGTGTCTTTTTCCTACTTTCTACACATAGTACAATTAGGGCTTGTGAACTTTATAGGGTGCAAGATAGGGGAATAGGGGAGTATGCTCTTTACCACTTGAAGGTCATGACCAAGGGTAAATCAGAAACCTAAAAGCCTCTGAAAGACAACATCTAAGGGAGGCAAGAAATTTAGTGATTCTCTAGTATGAGCCATTTTCTATGAAGGGATGATTATTTCCTTTTAGGGAATCAAAATCTTGAGAAAGGATAATTCTAGATCGATTAAGCTAATTCAGTGATTAATGTGTTTTTTGTGTTTGGGTGAGGTAATAAGGTAGAGGAGTATGCTCTTTCCCCTTGAGGGAAATTAGAAACTTGGACCCTTAGGTCTAAACCACCAGTATGAGTCAACCCTTAGAGGGCCTACCAAAGCAATCCAACCTTCGAGAATGAACCAAGTGAGCACACTCCTTTTGTCAGAGATTCCAACTCACTATAATAAAGAAGCTTTGTAGAGTGAAAGACTCCAAAGTCATATTAATTTCCTCTTCTTCATTCCTAATATTGCATATCAAGCAGAGGCTTTATCTGTTACATTGGTCGGTGTCGGCCCCAGTCTTGCTAGTCAAGTGTGTGTACTCTTAGATGCTAGTGTGGGTTTCTAGTCTCAAATCCTCTTACAAAGCCATTGGGGATTAATATGAACAAAAGCCAAGTAAAAACCTTTAGTTAGTTGCTACTCGGTTTACCTCTGAAAGGGAGTATAATCTTTGTCTAAGGAGGGGGAAGAATCTCTCTTGTAGAACTCACCATAGGCATGATATTGGGTGTTGGAAGGTGATTTACGTGCTTGGACCCTACCATAAGGGTTTTTGTCTAGCGTATATGTTATTGAGCCCTTTGAATAGACCAAAAACACAAGCGCCCTTTAGGGGTGGCACGACTGTGTGAGTTGCACGAATGTGCATAAGTTGTTGGACAAAGGTTTTGCCTTCTCTACCATTCTTGGTTTTAGGGAGAAAGTGTGTTTGTTATCAAGTTTTAAACATGTCCAAACCTGTCTAAACAAACTGAAAGTCAAGACTCCCCTATCCTTTTGAGTTGCTTTGTCCTCAGTTGGATTGTATTCGAATACTACTTGATTCCTATGTCTTTCTAAAAACCAAATTTTCTTTTCTAAAACCAAATGTTGTTTAACAATTTGAAAACAACCTTTTCTATCTATCTAAAATCTACGAAATCAATGAACAATCTATCTAGAATAGCCTAAAACCTTCAAAGTCTCTTCAAAATCTAGTTTCCGTTGTTAATTTGGTCTTTATTTTTGTGCCCAATTTTTCAAAATTTTGAATGAGTACCTTTTTGTTTCACACTTCTTCACATAGCTCTATACAAGTCTTCACACGGTCCTCTACAAGTTTTCACACCAAAACTTGCCAACTTGTCCTTTTTTTGTTAGAATCCAGTTATCTTGTCAGTTTAGCACTTCCTTGTGTAGTCCTATACAAGTCTTCATGTGAGAACTCTAGTCCAAAATTGCTATTTTAGATCTTCACCTAGCTTGTTTACACTTTCTCACGTGGTCCTCTATGAATCTTCATGTAAAATCTTGCTTTAAAATAGTCAAACTATCTGTCTAAAGTTTGGTCTATTTCCTACAATGGTTTACCTCTTTTCTGCTTGCAAACAGTCTAAAACAATGTCATCCTGCTTAGCTAATGACTTGTGATCCACACTTCAATTAGTCTTGTCTCTCAGTTCTCTTGTTCTTGTCCTTTAGTGCTTCTTGTACTCTATGTCATGATAGTCATAATCTTTGGCTATTCTATCCCTTACTCAAACTACTCATACCTTAGTATACTGCACTCTTATCTCACTTTTTTGGGACTACACTCTAGTGTGGTCCTTGTCTAGGTTTCTGCTTCATTTCCTTGTCTATGACTATGGCAACAAGAAGTGCGAATGTGTTTACCCTTCAACTTAGACAAGGTAGAGCTAGGGGTCATAATCACAGTAGAGGTCACATTCCCATTTTTACATGGTCTATGTCTAGTTCATCTAGTGAGGAGTCTTCACGATCTCCTTCACCTATCAAATCAATACACATCCAGATAACATTCTCTATAGACTTATAACAAACTAGGAACCCCTTTTATCAAGAGGATCCTAAAACTAGCAAAGGTCCTATATCTCCAAACAACACAATTGAATTCTTATTTAGAGGACCTTTTTAATCAGAACGTACTAAAACCATTTACATTCCTACAATGGCTAATCACAAACCCAAACTTGGTGAACATAGTAGAGACCAAGAACAACCTAGGAATGAGAAACATAAGGAACTTCCTTTTTCTAATGAGACTAACGAAGAGGTGGAAATTCTCCCTGAACACATTAACAAATAACATAAGGACAAAAACTTCCAAAAGGTCATGGAGATTCTGCTTAATGAAGAGAAAGAGAAATAATTTCTTAAACTTTCCCAAGAGGGAGCTAATCTACCTCATCACTTCAACATTGAAACTATCGTCACACCTAAAGAGGAAACTAAAACTTCCAAACTCCAAAAACAACTGAAAATCATGCAAAACCAACTAGCTTAGATGATGTGTGATAAAGAAAAACCTATGAAAACATATACCTTAGACACTCTTTGTCCATTCCCATTTGACAATATTATAGGCATGCCTCCTTTTCCAAGAGGGGTTGAGTTACCTAAGTATGATAAATATTTTGGAACTACCGATCCCCAAAATCATTTGCAAGAATTTGGTGCCTTGTCTATGGAATTTATGCATAATCAAACATATCTCATGCATTTATTCCCAAGAAGTCTAGGTGGTCAGGCTATGGAGTGGTTTTCACACTTGCCTATGGGTATCAAAACATTTGATGAGATTACCAACTTGTTTGTGCAACAATACTCTCACAACATTCAACACCCAGTTAACATTCAAGACTTGTGTAATCTTAAATAGAGCATTGGGGAACCTTTCCTCACACTCCTTTAGAGATGGAGACAACTTTACACCAAATATTCATGCAAGATTCCTAAAGTAGGAAAAATTGACATCTTCAATTATAATCTCCTACCTAATTTTGGGTATAGAGTCCAACTTCAAGATCCATGCACCTTTGAAGATATGGTCACACAAGCTATCTGCATAGAGTGGTCAAAAAGGGTAAGCTCACCTTTCAAAAGGACACAAAACAAGGATCCACCTCTAACAAGGACAAAACCAAGTATGTGAACAAAAATTGGGAGGTTGTGCATGATGGAGTTGATAACATCACTCCTCAACCTACTAAGGCAGCGTTCAATCTCATAGACAACCTTAAAGCATCCAAGACTACTGAGAAATCTCCTCCTAACAATAAAACATTTGAAAATAAATCAAGGAACATATCTTGGGTCTCATGTCCAAAATGAGAATACATACCTCTAGGTGAACCCTTGGATGTGGTTTACAAGAGATTGTTGCAAAGAAAACTCATCTCTCCATTGAATGACTCTTATGTGTACAATCCACAACTGTGACCATCATGGTGGAATGAAACTACATTTTGTGAATACCACCAAAAAAAAGGTCACAAAACTAGATATTATATTAACTTGCATCACAAAATCCAAGACTTAATCAATGATGGTGACATTGCTATGGATGGGAATAACAAGAACTTGGATCACAAGGCTTTCAAGTAGCCATTCCCATCTTATGAAAAAGGAGAGAGCTCAAAACCAAAATCTAACAACAAGCTCAACTATATGTACTCTAATAATGACAATGAGATAGCCGACATGGTTGAACCTAGGGGTTTTGAGTATTGTGATGTTATTACCATCAAGGGAAAATAAGATAACACTAAACCTAAGACACCATTCATCTTAAGGGGCCCTACTTTCAACACATCTGACTGTGAACCATCACAATCTTGTGCTAATGCTATTACATGCTCTCATCCTAAGTTGGTTCTCAAAGACCCTAGCCCTTCTACTCTCAAACTCGAACAACACAAAGATAAACTCCTTGCTAGCCTATTTGGCAAGGGTGTGAAACTTGCAACAAATTCTATGGCTTCTAGCTACAATATTCTTGATCAGTTACAATGAATGAATGCTCAAATCATAATCTTTGAGCTACTCAAAATCTTGACTTCTCATAGGTAGATTCTCAATAAAGCCCTCGCTAAGGAAAATGTCCCTTAAGATCTTGATCTTGAGTGGTTTCAATCTATGGTAGGTCATCTAACCTCAACTTATTATATGTCCTTCTCTAAGGAGGATGACAATTCACTGATTCACCTACACAATCAACCTCTACACATTGAGGTTATGATACATCAAAAACGTATCCATCATGTGCTCATTGATAATGGAGGTAGTTTGAACATTATCTCTGCTACTTTTCTTAGGCAATTGGAATATTATGAGGATTCTATTGATCCTTGTCGCATGATCACTATCAAAGTGTATGATGAAGTGAAGTGAAAGTCTCTAGGTCTTCTGTTGTTGCCTCTTTGCATTGGTCCTATAGAAAGGAATGTCACTTTTTAGGTCATTGACATTCCCTTGGCTTACAATATTTTTCTAGGAAGGCCATAGATGCATGAGATGCACGCTATGTCATCCACTTATCATCATTGCATAAAATTCTCATTTCATGGCTCTGAAGTCATTATCCTTGCAACTACTAGTTATACCTACAATATGGTAAAAGTTGCTAAGAACTTTGTACCTGCTAATAGGGAATCTACTAATTATCATGATAACAAGCTAAAGTAAATTGATTAGTTTCTCAAGCTGAAAGAAACTAGAATGGGTGAATATCATAAAGAGCTAGTGTTGTCATTAACATCTCTTCCCGAGTCTCCCTATCATTATGGGAGACCCATCTAAAGTGAAGAGGCTATTTGTGTTGACACCTCAAACCAAGTATAATGGTACTTTTGTCAAGGCTATAGTCCATCTAGAGGATGACAGTGAAAATAGAGCCATTGTTGCATGGCTCTACAAAGAGGAAACTCCTATTGACCTCACAAAATAGGCTCATGAGATCACTTTTGAGAAGTATGGTCCCAATCTTAGACTCATAAAACACTTTGGCTATAAGGGAACTAGTCCTATTGGATGCAATAATAATGGTCTAATTGATCCTATCAAAGCAATAGCTTGAAGGAATAGAGACACATTTGGTCTAGGCTTCAAAAAGATTCCCTTCCATCTAGGGATTAACAAATTCATACTAGAACCTAAGAGTTGATCTAAACATGAGTCAAAAGTTGAGTCCAATGACCATGAAGATAATATTTATGATGAGGATCCTTATCCTCATCCAATTCCTGATGATTTGGCCAAATTCTTTGCAAAACTGGATGACTTTGTACTACATGTCAGCACCACAGATGGTGATAGTGATTCTTCTGATGATACTACTAATTCATATCATACTTAGCCAAAATAGGGAGAGTCTATTCATGCTTTACACATTGAGTACCATTGAAAAAATCAAAATTATGACGGAGAGTTTGTTCCAATTACTATTGGGGAATTCTACAGTTTGTCTCTATGTAGTACAGATTCTTGGGAGTATGAATTTGAATCTCTCTTTGAAGAAACTATAGAAAAAGACATTGACTAGGTTCATGTCTATGAAAACCTCCTCAAATTAGGTGAATAATCTAGGGTTATTTTAGATGAGTCCTATCCAACTAGTTTCCTCAAGTCTTCGATTGATGACATTAGTACTCAAAGGTATTCGAACACACTTGTGGATGAAGCCCCTCTAGGTCTCAAATTAATTTTCCAAGAATTTTAATGATTATACTATAAATGTAATTGAACTCACCATGACTCTTTCACTCACCTATCCCAATCTTATAGACTAGAATTCTAATGCATCTATTGAAGTCCTCATATTCTAGAATGACTATGCTCTTTCCTACTACGTAAACATCATCAAACTTGTAACATCTTCCACCAGTGAACAAAGTGTCAACACGACTGAAGTTGGCATCAAATATCTCAGTCATACAATTAAAAAGAAAAAAATAGAAGGTCCAATGATGAAAACCACATTGTGGTGTCAGAACCTAAAAAATTAAAAATAAAAGACCTATCCAAGGGTGAAAACCTCTCTAAGGCGCCTACAGATGAGATTTTGATGCACTCCCTAGTCATTTTTAGGAAAAATCATCAGTATTGATAGAACCTACATAGGAAATCAACTTGGGAATAGAGGAATAGCCTCACATGATACATCTTGCATAGTCACTATCTCCAGAAGAAAAAGAGGAAATCATTGCTTTCTTTCAAGAGAAAAAGATAAACTTTGCATGGACATACTCAAACATGCCTGACTAGATCTTGATCTCATTATGCATCACTTGTCCATCACAACAGGCATTAAACTAATTAAACAAAAACTTAGGAAAATGCATCCTCATGTTGCATTTCTTGTCAAAGCTAAATTGGAGAGGCTTCTGAAAGATGGTTTCATCCACGTTGTTGATTATGCTAAATGGATTTCCAACATTGTTCTAGTTCCAAGCATGAAAAATCTATTAGAGTTTTTACAAAATTCCAAGATCTGAACTTAGCATGTCCTAAGGATGATTTTCCACTCCCTAACATTGATATAATAGTGGACATGATGGTAGGATATGAGATGTACTCACTCATGGATGGATTTTCTAGTTATAATCAAATCAAAATTGCACCAAAAGATCATGAAAAGACTACTTTCACCTATGCATGGGAAAATTTCTATTGGAATGTGATGCCATTTTTCTTGAAAAATGCTAGTGCTACATATTAGAGGGTAGTTACTACAATTTTCCATGACATGATGCATAAGGCCATGGAGTGTTAGGATAAAACCATGGATAGAAAAACTACATGCAAATATAACCAATAACAAAAAACAATAGATCACATAGAAATGAACACAAGGCACCGAGATTTAACGTGGTTCACCCAATCTTTGGGCTACATCCACTAAACAACAAGTCCAATCTTATTACAATCCAGTGATTACAACCTAATTACAATCCGTAATCCCTTATAGATCAATACCACCGTAAGAACTAATTTTGCATCACACTATATGAAAATCCCTAACCCTAAGCCCTTTTATACAAGTATTAAACCACTTTAGGGTTATAACATGTCAGCCATATGTTAGCTACAATGTTAGCCATGGCCTGAACCCCAATAATTATGAAGTATGTACAGTACTTTCCTAATCAGTCACCATAATCTAACATGGAGGACTATGTGGATGATACCTTGGTTAAGAGCACAAAATGCAACACTCACCTTCAAGATTTGGGACCTATCTTGGATCACATGGAGAAATTCAGTCTGAGACTCAACCCCAAGAAATGTGCATTTGGCATAACATTAGGAAAACTACTAGGATACATTATGTTTGCAAAAGGAAATAAGGTTGATCCAGAGAAAGTTCAAGCAATCATGGATATGCCTCCACCCCATAATATCAGTTAGATGAGGGGCTTATAGGGACAACTTTAATCTATTCATAGATTCATCTCACAGCTGGTGGATAGATCACAACCTTTTACCAAGACTCTACATAAAGGTGTGAAATATAACTGGAGTTAGGATTGTGATCAAAGCTTAATGCAGATAAAATAATACTTGGATAATCCACTGATCTTGATGCCTCCTATCTATGAGAAGCCTCTAATTTTTTACATCTCAGCAACAGAGACATCTTTGGGTATCTTAATAGCTCAAGAAGACAAGGATAACAAGGAAAGAGTTATTTACTATATAGGTCACATACTGATCTCCTATGAAATGAATTATAGTATCATTGAGAAAGCTTGCTTGGTAGTTGTCTTTGCTCTGCCAAAATTTGAGACACTACATGCTTTCTCATACTATATGATTGGTTGCTAAAATTGATCCATTGAAGCATTTACTTAGCAAGGCAGCTCTAATAGGGAGGTTGGCTAAGTGGGTCATTATACTAAGCAAGTTTGACATCTAGTATGCTGAATGAAAGGCTATTAAGGGACAAGATATTTCTGATTAGCTAGTAGAGGCACTGATGCAGAGTCTTCTCCCACTAAACATTGATTTTCATAATAAATCAATTTTGACACTCACACACCAAACTTGGGTAATGTTCTTTAATGGTTGCTTCACACAATAGGGATCTGGTGCTGGGTTACTCTTCATAACACCATAGGGGTATTCACTGCCTAAGGTGTACAAGATTTTGTTCCCTTGTACCAATAACATCATAGAATATGAGGCTCTAGTTAATGGCATAAAAATTGTAGCTGAATGGAGAGTAGATCAATTGAACATCTTTGGGGACTCTCAGCTCATAATCAACTAGGTCAATGATGTCTATCAAAAAAAGGATGAGAAAATGATCCCCTACAAATGCATGGTTGATGACATGAAGAAATACTTTTCTCATATCACTTTCCAACAAATTCCTTGAGTAGACAACAAAGTGGCTAATGCCATGGCTACTCTAGCTTCCTTGCTTGAGATGCCAGAGAATGATCTCTGACACCAATTCCTTGTGGAAATGTTACTCTACCCTAGCTGTGATACCCTTAAATCTCAAATGATCTATTCTATTGTAGGACACAATTCATCTTGCTACCACCATATATACTCCTATCTGCATGACCAAACCATTCCAGATGGTCTACCCTAGAATGAAAAACATCACCTTATCTATAATGTTTCATGATATGTTATTATCACTGATGAATTGTTTAGGAGAGGTCTCAATGGAACACTCCTTAGGTGTTTAGAGTCTAATGAGTCTAAATGCACTTTAATTAATGTCCATGAGGGCATTTGTAGATCTCACTCAAATGGCTTAACACTAGCTCATAAGCTTATTAGAGCTAGTTACTATTGGCCAAATATGGAGCAGGAGGCAATCAAATATATCAAGTCCTACAAACAATGCCAGCTCCATGGGAATCTAGTTCATGCTCTAGCTGGGGAGATAATTTCATATATCACACTGTGGCCATTCCAACAATGGGCTTTTGATCTTCTAGGTCAGATTCACCCATCTTCTTCTAATGGACATAAGCTCATTATTACAGCTACAGTCTACTTCACTAAGTGGGTAGAGGCAATACCTCTCTATTTAGAAAATGGCAAAACTATAGCTCTATTTATCATGAATTACATCATATGTAGGTATGGTGTACCTTCCTCCATTATTACTAACAATGGGGGATAGTTTAAAAATAAGGACCTTTAGGAGTTGTGCAAAAAGTTTAGAATCACACAACACTGGTCTTCTATCTATTACACCTAGGGTAATGGTTAGGAAGAGGCATCTAACAAGGAAATTCTTAAGATCTTACATCACACAGTCAAAAATTTTGGGAGGTACTGACACCTCTAGATTAATCTAGCTTTATGGGCATATAGAACAAGTATTAGAACTCCAACGGGTACAATGCCCTTTGCTTTGGTCTATGGAGTGGATGTTGTGCTTCTAATTGAGGTTGAGATTCCTACTCTAAGAATCTCCATGAAAGGCCTCATCACTGATGATGGCTACAAAATACCTCAACTTTAAGAGCTAGTATTGTTAGATGAATGTTGGCAAGTGGCATGCAATCATCTTCGAGCATATCAGTAGTGTATGTCCAAAAGCTACAATAAGAAAGTTAAGCCACATGACTTCCAACTGGTTGATTTTATTATGAGAGAAAACCCTAAGAATCACCAAAAATAGGTACAAAAAGGGAAGTTTGAACCAAATTGTCTTGGTCCTATCATAGTCACTGCAGTATTTGGATCTGGTGCTTACTAGCTTTCTATGGGTGAGGGAAAGGTGCTCAAGGAGCCCATCAATACTCTCCACCTAAAGTGGTTCTACAATTGATTTGATTTTAGAAGCTCTCTATATATATATCTAAATATCCTAAAAAATATAAAAAATTTCAAAAAGTCCTAAAAAAATCATTACATTGGTGGAAACTTAGCAATAGGCACCTTGGTAATACCAAAAAAATCAAAAAGAGAAAAATACAAAAAAATTGAAAAACAAAAAAAAGTTCCATTGATGAAAACTTGCCAGACAAGTGTCATGTTAGCAAAAAAATGAATTTCTACCAAGAAGGTGAAAACTTGGTAAATAGGCACCTCTTGTTCCCAAAGATACATCTTGCAATGCATCTTTTGGCTTCATGTATAGTTGCTTTTCTTCTTTTGTTTCTTGCTTTTTCTCATGTATCCATGGATTGATCTTGTTGTAACTCAGGGGCAACACCCTACAGTGTCATAGGATCTCTTTCACAATAGTCACCAGTTGTTCTTATTGTGTCTAACTACTATCATTTGTGTCATTTATTGAGATTCCTCTCATGGAGTCTCTTTCATGATAGTCACCAGCGGTACTCACTGCGTCTTCCTACTGTCGCTTGTGTCACTTTTTGAGATTCCCCTCATGGAGTCTCTCTAGCAATAGTCACCAATGGTTCTCACTACATCTGCCTACTATCGCTTATGTCACTTTTTCAAGTTTCCCCTCATGGAGTCTCTCTTGTGACAATCACTAGTGGTTCTCACTACATCTTCCTATTGTTGTTTGTGTCACTTTTTTGAGATTTTCCTCATGGATTCTCTCTTGTGATAGTCACCAGTGGTTCTTACTATGTCTACCTACTGTCATTTGTGTCACTTATCAAGATTCCTCTCATGGACTCTCTTTCATGATAGTCACCACTGGTACTCACTGCATCTACCTATTGTTGTTCGTGTCACTTCTAAGATTCCCCTTATGGAAGATCTCTCTCACATCAGTCACCAGTCATCCTAACTACATCTGTCTACTATCACTCAATTCTAATAAGTATCTTCTTCTTGAAGATTCCTCTTTGAGTTAAGTCATCAGTTGTTCTAACTACATCAATCTATTTTTGTCACCCTATTGAAGTGATTTCTTTCATTTTCTAAACATTTCCACTTGACATCAATCCTATAACATAGAAACAAAAAACTCAAAATGACGTACTTTTTTGGATATGTTAAGCTTTTTCTTTGTTTGTTTCACTTTTTCTCATCATGTCTCCTTGAGCACCTCGATGATGTTATTTTTGACTAGAGAAGCAAGGACTAGGGGTATGCTCTTTTCTTTGCTTTTTGTTTGTGGTTTAGTGCCAAATAATCTGAAGCATCCATATAAGAGGGGTGTCCACTATAAGAGCCTCCATCTCATATTGGATGGTTTTGCATACCTCAACTCCTTTTATATGGATAAATAAATGAGGTTGGTCCTTCTCTTTGCTTGTGGGAGTGAACTCTTCATGCTATAGTAAATATTGATACTTGTCTTGCTAAGTAAACATATGGGTCACTGCGAGTATATCTAGCATACTTCTATCTCAGGTTATGAATGCAAAGGTCATTGTAGACAAAATACTCACTAATTACTTAGCATAAGAAGGATCTCTCATGTGTCTGGTGTGTCTACATGCAAGAAACATTTTGGTCATCCTAGTACTTATGCTTTGATGCTTATATTAACTTGCTACATTAAAAGGGACAAATGTTCTAGTCATTCTGGCTTCTTGTGCCTCAAATGCTTACATTTAATCTTGACAAACCTAGAATGCATGTCATATTCATATTTTATGATTACAATGTTAGTGGGAATTGTATGATATGTGGGATTTATCAAAATGCTTCATGATGATAAATCTTGAAGCTTCGTAACTAGACCAAAGGTTTTCATCTAGCCTAGGGTTTGCATCTAGTATACCTTGTACACATAGGTGCATGGTTTGATGATTAACTCACTTACATCCTTTGGGATGAGGAATTGTTGGCTTCTTCAAAGTATCATGCTCCTTCACAGCTGCACAAGCATTTGGTTTTGTGGTTAATCCTTGTGCTCCTCAAGGGATACTTGTCACTATCAACAAAAACATGGAGCACTACATGAGATGTCAGTCCATTCACAATTTTCATTTCATACATAATTTCACAAGTTCATCTCATTTACACTACATTCATACAATCATCAAATCAAATTTGCATTCATACATCACATCATATTTGCATTTCATAAATCATAGCATAAACATCTCATGTACATCAACTTACAAAGATAGACGATGACACATGCACATGTTACTTGACTCAAAATCTTGTATGTGTGTGTGTGTGTGTGTGCGCGCACGCGCACGCACGTGTGTGTGTCTCAAAAGTGTACATCACTACAAAAAATGAATGCTACTTGACTATTGTCGATAAAAAATGATACAAAATAGTGATGGAACACTAATGGATACATAGCTAGGTCAAAACTTGGAGAAATATCAATCTAGCTCTCTCCTATTCCCTCACCTCCCAGAGGTGGTGGAGGAGGAGGAGGAGGTAGTGGTAGAGGCATATCTAGTCTTGTAGCTAGCCATGCACCTCCCAACTCTTGTGCATACTACAAAAATTGAGGCACCTACTTTGCCTTGTCTAGAACAACTACTAAATAAGCTACAAAGTAGTATGCAACTCTCACTAACTATAGCCAAATCTCATCTTACTACTACTCTACTCTCTACTCTAGCCTTTGGGATACTAGCTCCACCTGTCCTCTCAAGTCATGGATCTCCTAATCTTGCTCTACTAACTATATATCTCTGACAACCACTTGGATCTGAAGCTCTTTGAGCTATCAATGTGCCATGCATATCCTCTCTCTCATCCTCCTTAGTGCCTCCTATGTTTGCACTAGGATATCTGCTCCCATAGTAGGCTGGTTCAACATATCCTCATTGACTTGCTCCATTGGTGGCTACTCCTCTATGTGAGGTCTCTACCATCACCTCTCACCAGTCTTGCTACCTCAAACACCTAGATCAGATCCCATCTACCGAGCTAGTATCTCTACCTACTAGACTCTTTGCTTGACCTACTAGGGTACTTGCTATGGTGCCTCCCACTGTGGTGCCTGGTGAGGTGCCTGCACTGGCTACCCTTAGTGTTTTCATCTCTACTAGATCTATGAAATGAGGGAAGGGATGGCTAGCAAAATATGCTTGGCACATTGGTTTCATCCTTGCATCTACCACCACTGGCAAATAGTCCCACTATGTTAGAACATAGTTGATGACATCTATCATGGATCTCCTAAGATCTAGTCTCTATGACCACCCATGGCCCACATCTCTTGCCAGATGCATGTAGGAGCAATACTCCTATGGTACATCCTAAGTATGCCCATACTAACACCACACATGAGTAAGTGGAAATCTCTCCACTATCTATGTAGATCGGCCTATCAGTGGTCATGATACAAACATGTGGCTTAGCTCCTAGGCCACATCATCCCAATCCTTAGTCTCTTGCCAAGGTTACCATACAATGGATACTAGGTCATCAAGGCAGGCCCTTCACTAATTAGTCTTCCCCAGAGTTTTTTGGGTAAGCTAACCTCTATATCTACATATGTAAGGCTCTGCAAGCTGCCTCTCATCCTCAAAAATAGGTTGCATCACTGATAGATGCTCCCATGCCCATATCTATAGCACATAAACTTTGGTGGTCATGCTCTTCCACTCATGATAAATGATCTTGTGCATCTCATGGAACATATGGGTGAGCATGCACTAACCCTATCCAAATCTCTCTAGGGCATCCAACATCCTCTGAAGCATCTAACCCCAACCACACTCTAATCCATGTTGCCCTCTGTCAGGCACTAGGAAATAGCTAATGAAAATTGCCAAAATTGAGGCCAACCTGTGGGTGGGACTGTGAGTATGAACAAGCTCCTCCCATGTGATAACCCACCTTATATTCAAGTCTTGCTAGAAAATGGCCTGAAGTGCCTCTGTGCCCACTTTCAGTACTGTGTCATAAACTACCCTTAGCTTGTGAAATTGGATGCGCAGTATCCTATATATATCCTTGGGAGTCACTATTATCTCTCCCTGTGGTAGGTAGAATGTGTTCATCTCCAAATGGAAATGCTCTACTAATGTAGTCAATAGGCCATGATTCAACAGGACTATTGGGATCCGACATAGATGTGACAATCCAAAACTATCAATATGTGCCATATCTGCATCATCAAGGCTTTGCAACATAGCTCCATATGGTGGATAATGAGACTAGAATCCAATATCATCAAAGATAACCTACACACACGAGCAGAAAATACATGTAGTTGGTCAGTATCCACTCAACAAGTCAACATGATGAAAACCAAAATGTAAATTTTCAATTAAACATCAAAAATGCAACTTTAAATCTTGCTAGGGACACCAAATTTTTGAATAGAAATGCACTTTCTTACGCCAGATTTCACATCTTCATGCGAGAAGCGATCATACAATAAGAAAACTACACCCAAAAATTGACACATTCTATGTTAAAGGTTGGTATCTCCCTCATGAGAAATCTCACCGTCCCATGTGAAGAAATACCAAATTGGTGAATCTTCGCATGAGGATACATCAACTTTGTGCAAGGAACAAGATCCTCGTGTGAGAACAGATGGAGCAAAAATTGAAAAACCTAAAAATATGATAAAAATGCATCAAAGAGCATGCAAAATCAAATACAAGGTAAGGTTATTGACTACTCACTAGAGGTCCATAGTCCCTCGGCTGACTGTGTCGACGAGAGTGCTAGAATTGATGCATATGCACGAGGACCACCGTCTTCACCCCAGAGCTCTCTTACTCACTAAAGACAAAATCACAAATGATTTGAAAATGATCTTGTGGGCTCTTATATAGGTTTTGACCTAATTTTTCAAAGTGCTCCCATTGCCATAAAAATCACCCCCTAGCTAATTTGACCATTCTGAATCCATTTGTTGGATCAAATTTGAAATCTGACACACTTAAATAGCTTAAAAATGCATTTTAAAATTTTGGGACCGATGTGATCGAATTCTTGTGTAGCCCAAATTTTTTGATACTTGTGAATCTTGGGATCTTTTCAAATTATAATTTCTTCAAAATTTTCAAAAATTCTAGAAAAAGTCAACTCAAGTCACCTATGGTCCACTATTGGTCAAACTAGGTCTTCTGGACGTCAAAAACACTTCAAACTGACTCCAAATTTTCTTTTGATGGTTATGATCTCTTCTATATTCTAATAAATCTTGGATTTCTTCCATCTCTCTTTATATACTTTTTTACATCTTATTTCTAGTGTGTCATCTTTCGATTTCCTTCCCGAGGGGGCAGGATGATTACATCATTGTATCTTTCAAAAGTGGTTTTAAATCAATCTAAATCTTCATTGCTTGGGGCATCTTGTTCCCATGTTATGTCCTAATCACTCGAGGCATATCATCACTAGGGGCATCTTGTTCCCCTCTATCTAGTGTCATTTTTCATCTATCTCATCTTTGGATCAATTGATCACATCTCATAGTAGTCTTTATCAAAGTTCAATGGATAGGTATTGGGACAGTCTAAACCCTAACTCCTGAGGATAAAGCCTCATTTTGGGAATGATTCTACGACTCATGATTGGATCTTGTTATCTTTTATGGATAGGTATCTAGGTGTTCTATCTAGATCCCTTAAGGTTAAGCTCTTTTCTAGAGATAATCTTTAAAAGCTTATTCATCTTAGGTATCTAGGTGTTCTATTTGGATCCCTTAAGATTAAACTCCATTCTGGAGATAATCTTTAGGTATCTAGGTGTTCTATCTAGATCCCTTAAGATTGAGCTCTATTCTAGAGATAATCTTTAAAAGCTTGTGAATCTAGGTATCTAGGTGTTCTATCTAGATCCCTTAATATTAAGCTTTGTTCTGGAGATAATATTTAAAAGCTTATCATCTAGGTATCTAGGTGTTCTATTTGGATCACTTAAGATTAAGATCCATTTTGGAGATAATCTTTTAAAGATTATCATCTTGGTATCTAGTTGTTCTATCTAGATTTCCTAAGGTTAAGCTCTATTCTAGAGATAATCTTTAAAAGCTTATCAATTGGTCTCTATATAAATAATTTTGGAACCAATCTCATTTCTTGATTTGTGCATCATGCTTTCTAATTTTTTTTGAATTGAATGCACTACTTGCACATTCATTCAAAGAGGGGAAAATGTAATACCCCAAAATTGGCTCATTGCCATGTTAACCAATTCTAGTCCATTTTGATCAACCCTAAAGTCCTATTTCACTAGGAAATTCTTATTTTGATTCTCGCTACTTGACATAATTGTCAAATGCAGAAAACCCTAATCTACATTAATCATGTTATTTATTTAATTCCTAGGTATTGAGTCAAATTAGCTATATTAAACCTATTGATTAGATTTAATTTAATTTAGAGTATTTACACTTTAATTAAATTAAATTATCTCCTAAGGCTAATGTACTAAGGAATTAAAACTATTTAATTTAATAATGCTCTCATTTTAATTATTGAATGTGATTATTCAATTAATTGAAATATGCATTTATGAGGTCATATCTCATTTTTTTAAAATTAAATAACCTTCCAATTTCATCTCTTCATTTTAGGAATACAAATTCCAAGTGATCTATCTCTTGAATTGGAATTGGCTTAATCCACTTATTCTCATACTAAGATGAAATTTAGTTAACTTTTCATTACACTCAGGATCTGAGTTAGTTAACCTCACCTACACTGTGAATTTTTCCATCTTGACTGGATCTCTGCTTCAATTCTGACCATTGATCTAAGTTGATGCCAACCATTGATTGATTTTGGGAATTCTATTTAAGAGACTTCAAATTCCTCATTTTAGAGGTTAGAATTCAAATTATATTGAAATACCGCTGAATTTCATACTCAATTACTCAATCTTGTCATAGCTTTTTGAACTATCTAGAATTAATGTCATATTAGATTAGAAAATGCATCGATCTAGTTTTATTTTCTTTTACTTGCTGTTAGATTAAATTTCACATCATTTAGTCTAAATGCAATTTCATATTATTACATAAAATCCTTCGCATTAAAGGGTCTGGTTGCCTACTTCTTAGTCTAAGAGAAAATAGGAAAAATCCCTCTAGTTAGAAGGCAATAGGTCATTTTGTCAGACCTCTTAGATGGACAACTCAATATTCATTCTGAGATGATCTTGTAGGTAAGGACTATATTGAAGTGTATGTGACGATCCAAGGCCCCCACATTTTTCATATACAATGCTAGTTGCAGCTAAGGCTCAAAAAAAGGGGATGTTCCATATGGTATCAGAGCTCTAGGTTTGACATTGAACCTTGAACCCAACACTATTTCAAGGAAGTTGAAATGTAGTGTTGAATGGGATAAAATGAATATCTATATTTGTAAACTGAATATTTTATAGTGTAATTTGGGAAATCACACCAAAGATCATTCCAAATAGTCAGGAAAGTGCTGAAGTGATGGTATGGTCCATATGAATTTAATATATGTATAAATTTGCAAAACCATCAAGATGGATCAGAAATAAGGAATGTAACATGATTAGCAAGTCGAGTATTGGGTGCTTGGGCACACAATGTCCTTTGGAAATACCTTACTAAGGTAGGTTTAGTGGCAAGACTATTGTTGTGATCCCTAGAGGGAAGAGTGCTAGAACTTAGAAGATGGATTGATGGAGGGTATCTACTACCTCATTTGATGTCTAGTCAATACTCTAACACCAAGATTCTCAGGTGGCAGGACTAGAATAGTGCACATGCTTTACCCCAATTTGAGAAGGCCATTCTTTGAAGAGAATGAGTAAGGATTACACTAGGTCCAAATGTTGAGGCTTGCACAGTACAAACCAATTTCTATATTCCTTAATGTGGTGTTATCTAAACCATTATCATAACTAGTTAGTTCTTCCAATCACATGTTTTAGAATTATACTTTATGTAGTTATATTCATGTTCAAATGAAATGGTAGTTAATATTTTGTTATCCATTTTTGGACTTGAAATGAAAAATTGTGAACTATGATTTGTGATTCTTTGATCTTGAAGTGGCTAGGGGTGCCTATATGTTGCTAGTCATGTGTTCTAAATTGATGTTCTTTTTCTAATGATGTTTAAATGGCGAAAAGGTTGTACCTCACATTTTGTGATCTAGTATGGAGTAAGGACACTTGCATAAATGAAACTATCAATGCTTATTTATTGATGTAACTTTTGTTTGACTTGAGTTTAGTTTTCCTTGAAACATTATGGTGAGAAGATGGGCATGAGAACCTAGGTCACATGAATGGGAAAAATCTTTACAAGTGATTGGTGAGCATGCCTAGATTATCTACCTAATAAGAACCTTATGTAAAAAAAGTCAGATTTTTATGACCAATTTATGCCCCAAGGATGAGTTAGCTAAGAAATTTCAGCATGAAAGGTAATTATTTTTAGTATGCAACTTTTTTTAATAAACTATGAAAACTTACAATATTTTACTTACATCTAAATATTTTAACTATGTCTCAATCATTATAAAATGATCAAACTAAATTAGTGTGCACATAGGTGCATGGGTTTGAAATATCTTATGCAAAACAAACAATGGTAAACAAGATTTATTATATGAGTTGATTCTATGATTATGATAATCATATTATTATGAACTTGAATATGGATAAGTGAGGAGATGTCTCTAGGTAGAGTCTCATGGAAACACAAAAATTTATGGTTAGATCAGACTCAAGATTTGAGCCACAATTGGAGTATTGTGAATAAAACATACAAGCATCTGGACTACACCCCATCTTAGGAATCATGTGGGGGCATATAGTCTAAGGGCTTAGGAAATTATGATACAAATAGTGTGGTTCCATGTTAAACATAACCTCTATGATCTTATTTGGATGTATGATGATATTTCATTTTACCTTTGACACATTGTTATACATGTGTAATTCACATGCTGAATTAATTTTATATGATAATAAGGTATCAAGACCTATTGAGTTGTTTAATCACTTGTAAGGATTATATTGTATTGGTGATGAAACATATTCCTATCATGAAATAATTATTCTAATGAAATATTATTGTGATAAGATGGACATGAAGGTCTAGGTTACATAAATGGAAGCATGAACCCACTAACCATTTTAGGTGATCTATGAGCTTCCAAGGATGATGCACTTATCTAATGAGAAGCATATATTAGATGGTATGTATGAGTGATTTAATTTTTGTGATCAAGTTATGATTTAGAGAATGTTAGTTGAAGAATTGCAAAATTTTGAATGTTTATCTTACTCTTGATTATGGAACCCTAAAAATTCTCTTGCATGGGTTATCAGTATGAGAGTTAAACTAAAAATATTGTAAGTGTCTACAAGGGTATTGCAGGAATATGAAATTGAATATCCTAAAACTTGATCAACTCAAAGTGATGTTGAAGCAAACACATGTATGATAAATTAAACTCAGGTGAGTGTGTGTTTCACTTTTGATTTTATGATATTATGCAACCATTTTCTAGAAGAATTGAGATAAAGGAATGATAGACCTTTATTTTGATTTAGGCTATTATTTTGATTCAATTTTAAAATGAAATAATTTCATGATAATATACATATATCATGTTTTTGGAATATTCTCTTAGTATTTAAAGTTGCAGAGCTCATTGAGGATGATGAAATAGAAAGGGAAAGGGTACGTTACATCCCAATTTTTGACCTAATTTTAAATGTCCTCTATAGCATTCGTTAAAATTTAAAAGTTCATCGAAGTGGAAGGGTATGTTACATCCCAAATTTTGACTCAATTTTAAAAATGTTCATATAGTTGTTGAGGTTTTATGTGAATTCAGTTGACGAGAAAATTTGTTATGATCATATATAATGGTAATATGGTTAATCATGATAATTTCATATGAAGAAGACATGTTAGTTAGTCATTATGGTGCTATTATATTTTTATTTTGAAATCTAGAAAAGTTGGTTATTCATCATGGGAAGTGAAATGGTAGTTTATCATTGTGATGATTTATGAATAATAACTTGTTATGGTAATTGTGATTATATTGAGGAATATGATATAATCATGGAAAAATTCCTTTCCATGCAGGAGCATGTCAAAGGAAGGGAAGAATTTCCAGAAAGGAATTGAGTGTGGGGGGCACCACCATCATTGGGAAAATAGGTATGAGTTGTGAACCATTATGGATAAGGGAAAATGGCTAGACAAGAAAGAGTGTGTGTTAGACAACCATGAGATAATCCGCCAGTTCTTAAATACAAGAAAAACATTAAACATTTAATAATTATAAAAATGTTACCTTCTTTTATTTTGAGATCATTGAATGGTCATCATGATGTAACTCTATATATTGACACAATGTTATTTAAAAATCTATAATAGCACTGACATATATAAATATAAATATAAATATATATATAAATATAAATATAAATATAAATATAAATATATATATATATATATATATATATATATATATATATATATAGAGAGAGAGAGAGAGAGAGAGAGAGAGAGAGAGAGAGAGAGAAGTGTATGCACAACTATAGGTGATATCAATAACAACATGTGAATACATTTGATATAAACCAAGAGAATGTATAATCTTTATGTCTTTAATTTTGGCTCCATATTGATGAGTGATTGTCACCTTCATATAAACATTTTCCTTTTAAAGTTTAAAAATATTTGAAGAGTTTCTTGTGACCGATGAATAACCATGCACATTACACCTTTCTTGTAACTGATGGAGCGTGCGGGAGGTTTATTTTACACTCACTACTACTAGAAAAAGGTGCTCACTCTTATTCATACTTTATTTCTCTGAGTTTTAACTAGTAGGGAATCATTATTATAGATCCTTTTGAGGATACCTTATTATTACTTGTTACACATGGTAGTACCTCAAGTTGTTGGATTAGTCATGCCATTTCCACAATACAAAACTCATGTTAAAGCTTGTCTTATTAGGTTGTGATAACTGAACATAATCACCATTCTTAGTTCATTTAACCAATTACTCAAGCTTATTTTCACATGTTCTTTTCCTTTTATAATTGTTTCAAGATGACTTTCCACAATGATAATGAATGATTGTAGCATAAATGTGTATCCTTGATCATTGATAAGCATACTAGTCATATCCAAAGGCTATAAGTATATTGATTTTGAAAGCATATGAACTATCCCATCTCATTATATTTTTATTCATGCATATAGGGTCCTAGTAATAATACAGACCCACATAATCATGTAAATTTTGACATTATTGTAAATTGATTAGCAATCACTTTTTAAAATGCATACTGTGTACATTATATATGGAGTTGGTTCTGTTAAATCTCAGGAGGCATCAATTTGACTTATACAATGTTATTATCCATATGTCATTGCGATAAGAATGATATTTGAAGAAGTAATTTCTGATTGATAAGCTATATGCATATACACCCAAGACCAAGAAGGTCAAGCATTAATGGGTGGGAAGGAGAAGTATCACTATAAGAACAATTGAATGTTAGTAAACAAGAGTAAATGAATACTCAAAACTACATATAATAATTCATCTCATGGAGGTCCAAAGTTAGATCTTGTTGTCTACTTGAGTGGTGGGTTGATAATCTAATTATTGGGATGCTTAATGGTTGGACATGGTGTTCCTTGTCTATTTTATGGGTAGCGAGGGCCTCTCTAGAATGGAATTGTGTGGACATAACTATGGATCCATAGTTGGGAGGTTAAGCTCTTGATAATGCTTCTCCTCTCTATCAGATTCCAAGGATTGCAAAAGATAGTGATATGATCTGCAATCAATATCCTCTGGTAACAAGTATTTACTTTTATAATATTTGAAATCTCATGTAGAAAAAATTCTAAATTAATTTTGTTTAATCAGTTATTCCTTACAATGTGTAGAAATTATTTTCATTTTAAATATATTAGGCAATCAATAAAGTCAATTGATTTTACAAATTAATCATGAAATGTAATTACATGAATGAGATAGACTTACTTGATGGTTTTTTTAATTGTCCTCCATCCATGTAAATATAAATGCAAATGTATCTTTTATTTACTCTTAATTTCTATAAATGGCAATGAAAAAAAAGGATGTTACAGTAGTATTTGATTCCCTAAATTGTATTTGTCTTTATGATACAATGGTAGTTGATGCCCTAATTGATATTTGTCATTACGATACTGTGGTATAACTATTTGTGCCCTAAGTGGTAGATGTAGACTAACTTGAGTTTTGCAGGTGTTGCCTTAGGCAGATTTCAATTTTTAGAATTTGGGGTATGGAAAACTTAAATCCTCTATTTAGATTTATTTATGATGCCTTCAATTGTTAGCTATGATATTTCAGTTAAAATTATTGTAGCCATTAATCTCTTTTGCATGAACATAACTATGATAAATGTTTTCTCATGTGTAGTGCCTGCCTTCGTTCACATTTTTCTGGACACATTGTTGCTATTATTATTAGACTATGTTAGACTAGCTTTATGTAGATGGATTAGTGGTATTGTTTTGAGGCTATCAGATATTATGTTATGGATTTAGTTGATATATGATGAGATCATTTAGACCTTACATTTCATGTATGCATGATGACCATTACATTGCTTTTAGTTATTGATAATGATTAGTTAGATGGTTTATTATCTCATGTGTTTTATTATGGATACTTACCCCATACTGTGCATGTTTGCTCTTATTGTATGGCATTTTTGATATGGCTAAGGGAGTCATAGTCACCTACTAGTCGGGATCTACACGATGCACCACTTCCTACCATTGCCTGTTTAGCTTAGCATTATATATATTGTACGTACATGCATGGTTTTTATGCAGTTGCAGGTACCAAGTATCGACTTCCCTAAATTGCTAGGATGAGCGTACCCTATTATATTATCTCAATGATAAGAGAAGGGAGATAAATTCTCAAGTCCAAATCCCAAACCCTTAAAACCATTGTCCTAGAGAGATAGGACAAGTATTTGGATATTTTACCTTTTGAATGTGTTGGATGACACAATTTGTGATTTTTAACCCTTTAGACTGATTTTGTATGAATTTTTCTATGATGGGTTTTCATATTTTATCTTGGAGGTCTATGGTGAATTTTCTATTAATTAAGTCTTAATAAATAGATTTAATTAATAAATTAATTATTTGGAGAATATTAATATAATATCATGATCTTTGATATTTTGACCATAATTAATAAAATGAGAATTAATTGAGAAAAAAATTAAATAAAAGAAAATTATAAATTAAAATTAATAATAATTATAAAATAATAATAAAGTAATAAATAAATAATAATAATAAAAGTTATAAAAATTAAAATGAAAGTTATAAAAATTAAAATAAAAGTTATAAGCTTGCCTAGGAGTAAACACACCTTTTTATTTCTCTTATGTCAACAACAGGGGGGTTAGCGCACAAATTAAGCACATGGTGTTTACAACCTTATGACTCATCTAGAAGGTTGGAAAAAGCTTGTGCTTAGTTGTCTACACCTTCTAGTTGTTTCTAGAGACATTCTAGGTGCTTCTTGAGAGTCCTTTATATTCGGGCACTCCTAGAGGCTTAGGGAGAGTGTTTTGGAGCATTGAAGGACTCAAGAAATTTGGAGAAGGGAGGAGCTTGCTCTATGGGTTTTCTGAAGAAAAGTGAATTAGCATCAGAATTCGGGTAGACTCTTGTGATTTTACTTATGCTATTTTCGCATCTTGCACTTCCTATCTTATTCATGTCTTCCATAGATTTTCTGAGGGTTTCTCCTATTTTAGTTGTATGTATTCTTAATATGGGTAGTAAAATCTATTTTGGAAAACCTTATATGCATAGATCTGAAGAGAACACGGGGCTAGGGTTTAAATTATAGCCAAATCCATTAGAAAGTTCATTGAGAAATTTGGAGAACAAATATTTAATGGATTTCTTAGAATTGAAAGCCCTTATAAATTTTGTTGATATATATATATAAAAGTATATATAAGTATATATATGTTATGCTTAATTAATCTCTGCGTATATGTATATATATATATATATGTATATATATACATAAATACATTTATGTATATACATACATATATGTATATATATACATAAATACATTTATATATATACATACATATGTATATATATATATATATATATATATATCTTATAGAAAGATCGAATGTCATATCACTCTGTGATTTACATTTTTAGTAAAACGTTTATAAATAAAATAAAATTAATTAAATCCTAATCATATTAAAACCAAATCGTATATGATACGATTGGTTTGTTTTTAAAAAAAAAAAGAGAAAATGCAAATTAAAGTGGGTGGGGAGGGACGAGCCCATACCCCCACCCCACTCTGTATACATGGCAAAGGCTGGCGGCACTGCTGTCGTAGGCTCTATGACACTATCGCAGGCCTACGTCAGCAGGCCCGCATGGTACTCCCCTTTTAACGGTGACATTTTTTCATAAATATATATATGTAATCGACTTCATTAACGTGGGTAAAAGTTATGAAGTGATTTGTGATTCAATTTTTACATTTCAATTTTTATAAATATTATTATTATATATATATATTTATGCATATATATATATATATAAGTATATATATATATATGTATGTATATAAGTATATATGTATATATATATATTATTAGTTATAAACAATTATTATATTTAAAAGATTGAATTAATGGGTCATTCTTTTAAAAGATAAATGATTTAAACTATTAATAATAGTTTGTCAATTATTATTTAAAATGGAAAGATATTAATAATTAACTTAATTAAACTTTGTTTAATTAATGTTAATCATTAGAATGTGTTATAAATCAAAGTTTTGAATTATTATTGGGTTTATTAGAATTGTTAATTGATTATTGGAACTCGATAGGGGTCTTTTTTAAACCACATTTATATAAGCAATAGAACAATTAGAAAATTGAGTCTAATGGTTTTGGGAGAGAAACTTTTGTCTATCAAACAAAAACATGGGTTGGGAAAACGTACAAAATGTTCCTCCATTCATTATCCAAAATTGGAAACAGAAACAAAAAACCTCCACATTTAATTCAAGTATGTAATTTTAGCAAAACCAAAACATGTGCTTGCATTGTGTATTCTTTATGTTTCTATTTTGGGTTGACTAGTGTTGACCAGTTATAGGACGTCTACTAGAGGCTTGGGGGTTATGATTATGATGTCGTGATGATGTCTTATTTCTGATCTTTATTAACCCAACCATGGTTATGTGATAGAATGCTCTATGTAATGTTTTTAATTACTAATTGTTATAGCTAAGATTCATATGTATGAGACACTTGACTTAACCATTTTTGAGTCATCAATCAGTTATCCTTGGGATAGTTTCCAGTTGCCATGATGGGACTGAAATGTTGATTTATGATGTCATGTTTTGACATGGTTTGACTCAACCATTTTGGATTCTTTGATTAGTATGATTTGAGATATATTTTGGTTATTGAGAACCAATGGATACTTTTGATTATCAGTGATGCTTCAATTGCCAATAGAGAGCTGATGTGGTCATGATTTTCTATGGATTCTTTTCAGTTGCTCATGGAGATTTGATGCTATTATTATGGATATTTGATGTTCTTATTTTGGATTATCTTTTGATTTTTCTTTCCAGTTGCTTGTATAGGACTGGGGTGATTTATGATTCCATGAGCTTAGGGTAGGTTATTTGCTTGTAGTGTCGGGAAGTGGCTTGCAATGGGGGTCAGGGCCCTAAGAGGCTGCCAGGGTAACTCATTGTAAGTTGTTTTAATAAGTGAAAACATTCACACATAATATTGACTTAATGAACCTAAAAAGATAATTATTTTATTCTCGCCCATGCCTTGAGTGCTTGTACAGACTAGGATGGGAGTAGAGAGAATGCTTGGTTGCAACCTTGCATTTCATAGTATGCCTTGTTAGTATGAGAGGATACTAGTGGCCACATGAGGATCAATAGGGACCCATGGAGCATAGCTAACTGCCAGGGTAACTTCTACATGATATATGCGATGACACTTTCCCACTTGCATAGTAGGTTTCCTACATGTCATTATGTGCCTCTAGATTAGATGTCAGTTTTGCATTGGAACCTTTGAGTTAGTATACTTTTAGGATTCTTGGACTTAGAGAGTATCTTTGCTATGTGATTTTTGATAGCCTATTTGTGACTTGAGATTATCTCCTTAGCACGGTGGGAGTGGACCACTTAGGTTCCACGCAATCGGGTGGTAGTGTTTTTCCACTCTTATCATTTGAGATCCGTATAAGACATCGTGGCTGATGCATCCTTCATAATGGTGGATATGTATCCTTTCACTGATGATTAACATATGTTAGATGATGTTATCTTATGCTTATATTTGCATGTTAGATTACTTTTTGCATATGATGTAGTATATGTTAGAAGTGACATTCCTACTATGTTAATAACAATGATCTCCTCAGTGATTTGGAATGTTACACATGGAGGGATGGCTAGGACCCACGATGGTCTAATGATACTATTAATGGTTGGGAGGAACCGTGCACTTAGTTTATTATGTTTGATCTTTATGATGGATGTATATATCTTCTATGATGATGTATCATGTGTATCATATGGTTATCTTTACTTGATGTATCATGGATTAGAATAGGATGATGTACCTTATTCCACATATGTATATTCTTTTAAGCTTTTCATACCCTGTGACATGTACAGTGGATGATTGAGTATTTAGAAATGTAATGTATAAACATTGGACTTATCATTATTATGTCATGTGGTTGTTGTATTACATGGATTCAATAATGTTAGTTGATTTAGATGTAATTCAACATTAAGGGATCTTTAAAGAATGTAACCTATTATGTTATGTTATGTTTACTTTTAGATGGTTATTTCTATTGCTTCTGTTATTCTTGTATTAGTTGTGAATGATATTACTTTCATGTTTAAAAAAAAAAATGCTTCCAAACTTAGTGAAATTCTAGGTTAATTCTTTGGATCCCTTGGTGGGGCATTACATCATGAAGGTGAAGTAGTATTTATATTTCAATGTTATGATACTTGTAGCTGAGGCTTAGGAAAAAGAGGATGTTACTAGAAGAGTGAGAGGAAGGAAAGAAGAGGGAGAACAAGAGGGACAGGGAGAGGTAGGGGTAGGAGAGGGAGGAAAAGGGATAGGGTGGTGGAGAGGGAGGGAGGGAGAAAGGAAGGGAGGGAGAGAGAGAGAGAGAGAGAGAGAGAGAGGGGGGGGGGGGGGGGGGAGGGGGGGGAGGTGGGGGAGATAGAGGGAAGAAGTGTTGGAATTAAAATGAGAAAGGTAAAATTCTAAGGGGGGTGAATCAGTGCTTTAAACTTTGACCAATAATAAAATCACCACACATCCATCTCATACATTCAATATGTAAACTAAAATACCATGTAAAGCATGTACATCTAAATCATATAAATAAGTAAGCATTCACACAAATATATGACACCAGATATGATTACCTAGAAACCCTCCAATGAGAAGGTAAAATTGGGGTGGGGATGACACTTGCAAATATTTACTACTATAGTAATAAAGTGTATCTAATGAAGGTTACAATGTTTGATCATGAGACATGATCTACCTTGTGAAAGGTATGCCCTGTTAAAGACTTACAAAGATAGTTAGGTCTTACCCTATTCAATGATTTCAACACCTTGTTAGAAGTGTGCATTGTTAAAGGACTTTAACTCACAATCAAGTAAGCACCTTGTTAGAGGATTTCAATACAACCTATTAGGACTACTTTGTTAAGAGATTTAATTGATTCACCTGTTAGAATGTCTTAGCATTGATCCTAGGATTAGCACTTTGTTGCTTGATGGCAGATCACCTCTACACTAATATATTCCTGATCATTCTTGATCTCTTCATTGTATGCTATTCCCTTCTTTTTTTCTCCTTTAACTGATTCTACAATGCAATTCCAATTCATAACACATTGGTCACCATGAATGCTCTATTTGCACATGAGAACTTCTCTCTTCACTCCTTCCACATGCATAAGAAGTTTAGGGTTATTCTTCCTTAAGAAGACCTTGGTGACTTAGGGTTAGGTATGAATCATTGGTTTTGATTCATCCATTTTACTGCTTAAACATTCCCTTTACCTGATTGGATGCATGTAATTCATACAAATTCCAACTTAAGATTTGTCCTTATCTCCAAAATATTGTAATTCAATCTTTAATTTGGCTCTAAAATGGTTTGCATAGTTGTTTGTGCCATTATAAACAACTATGATAAAAATGTCTTACTTGGCATCTGAAGTCTCTAATGCTCGACATATACTAATTTCTATACTTTGACTCAATATTTGAATGACTCAAGATCCACTACTTACTCAACTCCTATATCACTTGGTATGCACTATCTACTTAGCACATGACTGACTCGACACTCATTGTGGACTCGACATGCTCTATGTTGTGCTTGGCATATACTACTTGTTCAACATGAACTAAGTAAATGACTTAAGTGTATAAACACTCACTATTCAAAACTAATATAAGATTAACAATCTCCCCCTTTGACATGAGTGTCAAAAAAACTTGGTCATGCATTGATATCCTTATTTTTATGAGCATAACATATCTTTTATTCGGCTTACGTACAAAACTTTAAAATTTCAAAATTTTGTAACAACTTATACCTCAAAATCTTATACTCCCCTTGAATTGTTTGATCTATTTTGTACTCAAAATGGTACTCCTATTGATTAAATATGTCTCAATTGATACTCTTTCATTTCATGCTTGCTCCCCCATGCTCTGCTCTTACTTTTTCTTAGCTAATACACTCTTTTTTTTCTTCTCCCCCTTTGCTTAGCTCTGCTCTCATTCTCCCCTTTTCTTATTCTCTCCCTTTTTGACACTGATGTCAATGGGTTATACACTAATAGTGTATTTGTCCAAGAAAGATTTATGGACCTCTAGTATAATCTTAAGAGTTTCATTTCAATTTTCATATGCTATATCCAAAGACTTAATTTGGATAGCTAGCTCAATAGCAAGGTGAACTAGGCCATCTAATGTAGATAGATTAGGGTCTTTCTTCATTTAAGTTTCTATAAAGCCTAACTCATTGTGTAAAATTTCCATGTGAGGAGTCAATGGTGTTTGGATGCTAATAATTTTCTCCCTTATGTTGGTTCATCTATAGATAATGTTGCTAACTAACTCTGGGTATGCAATAAAGTTCTAAAATGCTTCTCACTTTGAGCTGGAGTCATAGGCAATTTTGCACCTAATGCATTAATTTGACTTTCCAAGCTCAAAATGTGACTCCTTGTCTCTTGTGTGAAGAGTGTAGGATTACATAGTTTTTTTTACTATGAGAAAATGTTCTCAAGTACCTTCTTCACACTTTCTACCTTAGTAGCCAATGCAACTTGTGTAAGTGCTATATCACCTGATATTTTCTCATTCACTTTACTTTGAAATTTCTTTTCAGACCATTTTAATAATTTTGAATTTGTATCAAGGTCTGCATCACTTCCCTTTTCAACTATATTTGTCAATTTTTCAATAAGTGACTTTGTTTCATCTAGAGTAGGTAGATTAAATTCATCTAGGAAGATATCTTTAATATCCACCAAAGCTTGCTTCTACCTATGCTCCCTTCTGAGCAGTTCCTGATGCTTCTTTCTAGATAGGGATTCTTGTAGTATTCCCATCTATCTATTGTCATTGTGGCATAACCATATTTTGGTAAAAAAAATTCCTCATCAAGGCTTACATCTCCATATTGTATTATCTCTTCTACCTTTGATGAACTTGGACTCAACACTAAGATTTGCAAGGGTGTTGCATTTCTGCTCAACTTTTGAAGAGTCTGACTAGGAGTTCCAGATTCTGGTAAAGTTACTAGGGCTTGAATATTTGCTTGCTCCTTCAACTTTGGTGTCAACTTAGTCTCTTCAAGCTTTTCCTTTTTTGCCACAATGCCTTGAATTGTACCTTGAACTTGTGCTGGAGGTGTAGATAAGTCTATCTGGCTTGTTTGACTCTATGTTTCAATAGTGCCTTGGGTTTCCACTATATCCTTTCCAATTGTATCAACATTTATTGGTGTAGCTTCTGGTACTTTATCTAAAGGTTGTACAAGAGTGACTTGAGGGGTGATGGTAGGTGGTTCTTGTGTTTTCACCTCTTCCCTTATAGTGTCTGCCACTGATTTCTGAATTTCATCTACAATCACTAATACAGGGTTGTCACACAATTTTTCCTACAGTGTATATTGATCTAGTATCTTTTTTAGATCTTCCTCTATTAGGGGGTTGATGTTCTAAGCAGTGATATTGGAAACATCCTTCACTATTACTATTTCACTATTTACACTCGATATTTATTGAGGGTTGACATTAGGAAATTGTGTATCTTTTACACTTTGTTCTTCTTACTACTCTTTCTCTTGTTCTTGGTGTTGCTCTTCCTTAGCTATTTCCTAGTCATCTATATTCATGTTTGTACCTCGCTCAATTGTGCCCTCATTTTTTTCATCTTATTTATCATCCTTAGCCTCAATGGGCTCCTATTCTCCTTCTTTTTCTATAGCTAATCCATCTGTGACTTTCCACATCTGTGTTGACTTCTTTACAACATCTTTAATGTTATTTTGCAATATGTTGAAGGCTCTATTTGGGAACAAATCTAACAACATATTTCCTTACTGTTGTAGCAATGTGTGCCTTGCTAAGTTTAGGCATAACTTGAGCAAGTGATGTTTCCCTTATTTTCTTTTCTAAGTTCAAACAATAATGCCATTTCTGCTCCACTCTTTCATATAAATTTTTAGGCATAGAGTTCGCAATCTTTAGAGGGGTTTTGTTCAAATTTTCCATCATGGCATATATTGACTCCTCCACTTGATTCTTTTCAACTTTTCCAAGATTATCAAAATCAATGTGAGAAAATCCTAACAAATCTACATTATTCCTAAGATTCTCACATAGGTTTTCTAAATTTGAAAATGGATTGTGACTCACCACTTGGAATTGGCTATTTTCATTAGATTTTGTTCTTTCCTCATTAGATTTAGCTTGAGAAATGTACTTTCTCCTTGGTATTTTCAATGATCCTCCTTCCTGCTTTGTAGGTTTGGTCTTCTCTTTTTCCTTTTGTGCAGTGACACGTGCACTGGCCCTTGTGGTAGGTGCTATAGGTTTGGGTTGGCTTGGTCTGATAGTCTTCTTGGATCTTGTCACTGGTTGATCCTTAGCCTTTCTCTTCTTCTTATTAGTAGGAGTAGGTGCTTCCTTAGCTTCTTCTTCCTTGGCACATTTTGCAACTTCTGTCTCTTCCTCTTCCTAATCTTCACCTTGTCCTTGTGTTAATGCAAGTGGTGCTTGGGTTTGACTATCTTCTTCCTCTCCATCTTCTTCCTCTTCATCCTCTTCCTAATTGACACCTTCACCAAATTTAGCTTTTAGTTTCTTTACTAATTTACCCTTTTTCTTTATGATAGAGGCAATTTTTAGTTCCATGGTAATCTTAGATTTGGCCATCTCATAGTTTCAAAATTTTTTGGTATCTTTAACTATATCTTCTACAAGTAATGTAATTATTTCTATAAAGGCCTCATCTACATTAATTTCATAGCCTAATGGCCTTAGCCATCTTACCCTTGGAGTTTCTTTTTGAAAAAATATATAATCAACATCAACTAGGAAATAAACATCATCATAATATTTTTCAACTAATGATACTAGAATCCCCAATCTCTTTTTTTATAGATTTCTTGAAGTCCTCAAAGTAACTTGTCATAACTAACTCAAAATTCTCACCTAGCTATTCAATGAACTCTCCTATTTTTATTTCCACAAACCTATTTGTCTTCCATGCCACACTGTCAAATGTAGGAAATGTGTTCTAAACATAGAAAAGATACATATCAAGATTGATCCAAATTTACATTGAGCACTCTTTGTTTTCCTTATTGCTCCTAGGTTTTCAATCAATTGTTGTAGTTGTAGCTCAGCAAGATCATATGTGTGATCCTTCTTGACAATCTTGTAACCCACATTGACTACAATGCAAGGCACACTATTCAATCTATTTGATTGGTAAAACTTATATGCAATTACCCTTACTAAAAAGTTTATCAATGGATCTATGATGGTATCAATTATTATTCCTCTCTTATTCCATATAGCTCCTATATTCTTTTCCATAACCTCTTTTGAATTTCTCCTCAAACTCTTAGGCCGATCTAGGGTTGGATACCCAGTTACCTTATGGATTATTCTTTTTGTGATTTTAATAGGCCCATTATCTAACCAAAGTGAACTATCATGAATCCTACTCAACACAATCCTAATCCATTTGGTTTTGAAAACATTTGGAAAATCTAGGGCATGAGTTAACCTTTTCTTTTCAACCATTTTGAATTCTTTCCATAATACACCATTTTCACATAGTCTATCATATATTTGCCTAATCTCCATGTCTCCAATACTCCAAATCTTACAATTGTAACATTTTCTAACATCTTGAACCATTAAAATTTTTAGTGGTATCATGGACAATGCACCAGAGGGATCTTGTTTATATGCAATGCCTAGTATGGCTTTCAAATTGGTTGTTTGAATTCGTTTCTAACCAACTAAACATTCAAAACCTCCTTACACTCTACAACCTTTGAACTAGATTCCATTTTATAAAACTAGAGTTTACAAAATTTTCAAATAGTGTAGCTCAACACATAATAAATACCTTGCAAAATATGATGAAATATTTTTGAATCATTGTTCAAATCTCTTGCAATTATTTAAGATTAATTTCTAGATCACCTCTTGCTCATATTACTTCTTCTCAATTTTGATTGATGTCAAAATAATAGAAATCGATCAAATACCCTTTTGATATACTACAATTAATGTTGAGTGCTTACATAGCTATAAGCTCATCATTAACTAATTTCAAGCTCACTAGGCATATGTTAGTCTTTTCATTCTTTTGATAATCATTATGAGCTCGACATCAACTAGCTAGTCTGTTAGCTTGTCATCCTCTAGCATTTCACTCGGCACCCATAGGAAACTTTTCATGCTCGGTAGTAACATGAAAAAATTTAAGATTTTTCTTTAATTCCTAATAGCATCTTGCATCTTTGTTCATGCTTATGTAATCTTTTTAGTACTAAATCCTTTGGAACTAATGTATGATATAACTTTTGAATATCAGTCCCACATACCTCTTGATTGCTTAGTTGGATGAGGTGTGATCACCTGACCCATTGGGTGAATTGATCCCTTCTCCGCTTGATGTGTTTCAATCCTCATTTTTTTTCCATGCCTTGTTCATTTTATTTCTGACATCTTCAATATCTACCTTTCCTTTGCTTTATTAAACTCACAACTTGGTGCCTTTGACCTTGTTGGACAATATCAACTGATGTGAGCAATCTTCAAACAACTAAAACATGTGGTTTGACTTAACCACCTTTTGTAGTCACTTCTAAAGTGTGTTCTAATACAATTCTCAGGAATATTTTCATACTCTTGACAATAATGATAGCTATACCTTCTATTATAATCCTAGTTATAAGAGTTTCCATTGTTCTTTATCTTTGTTTTCCTGTTTGATGACCACATGGGTTTGGAGTTGCAATCAAAAGCTCTATGTCCATACTTCTGACAGTTATAAAAATATCCTTCAAATCTTTGACTGTGGATGGTTTTAGTTCTGCATTCATGTGCTTAATGACCTTATTTGTTGCACTTATGGAAATGATGCATGCTCCTTTACTTGATATTTTGATTTACAATCTTGCTCCTGCATACATTTGCAGTGTGTCCTTTCTTACCACAATTATGATAGGCAAATTTGGAATTCTTACCTTTGTTACTCCTTTCTTCAACACTTTTGGATGACTCTCCTTCTTTAGTACTTGTGTATCCTAGTCCAGATGTATCATTGTTGGATCTAGGGGATCTCAATAATTTCTCAATGTATTTGATGGCTTCATTGGGTTTATTGAAACTTTTAGCAAATTCCTTTTCACTTTTTAGGTCATTAGTCAATTGCTCATTCTACAACTTCAATGTTGTTATCACAATGTCCTTGACATTCAACTCATAGTTGGCATTCATCATTTGACTCAAAGTATCCAATTGCATGTTAGCAACCTTAGTTAGCTATGATTATTTCTCTTCTAGTCTACTCATCAAAACTCTTTTATCATCTTCAATCAGGGCTTTGTCTTCCATAGCTTTCTTTTTCTATTTAGTCACCTCACATAGTAGTATGGCTTGTGATTCTTGCCTCTAACTTGAGATTTTTGATTTCTTCAGCTTGGGCTCTATTCTTTTCTATTAGATCTACAATTGCTATATCAAATTCATTGGAGTCTCCATTAGCAAATAGATTAGTAGTGTCTTTCTCTTTGTATTGTGTGTCATTCTTCTCAATATCAATTTCCTTCCTTCTATTTAAAGATTTCTTTAATTCTTATCTTGCTTCATTCAATTGATGTAGAATGAAATGTATTTAAATCTCTTGGTTCTCAATAATCTTTCCCAACTTGTATACTTCCATTTCCAAGATCTTTCCTCAAATCTACAAAGCTTCTCTTTCAGAGAATAAATCTCTAATACCAAGTGTTGGAATTACAATAGGAAAGGTAAACTTTAGAGGGTGGGGGGGTGAATCAGTGCTTTAAACTTTGACCAATAAAATAATCACTACACATCTATCTCATACATTCAATATGTAAACTAAAATACCATGTAAAGCATGTACATCTAAATCATGTAAATAAGTAAGCATTCACATACATATATGACATTAGATATGATTACCTAGAAACCCTCCAATGAGATGGTAAAACTGGGATGGGGATGATACTTGCAAATCTTCACTACTGCAGTAATAAAGTGTATCCAATGAAGGTTACAATGTTTGATCATGAGACATGATCTACCTTGTGAAAGGTCTACCCTATTAAAGGCTTACAAAGATTTTTAGGTATTACCCTATTAAAGGATTTCAACACCTTGTTACAAGTGTGTCTTGTTAAAGGACTTTAACTCACAATTAAGTAAACACCTTGTTAGAGGATTTTAATACAGCCTATTAGGACTACTCTATTAAGTGATTTAATTGATTCACCTATTAGAATGTCTCAGCATTGATCTTGTAGTTAGCACTTTGTTGCTTGATGACAAGTCACCTCTAAACTTATGTATTCTTGATCCTTCTTGATTGGATGTCTCTCTATTGTATGTGATTCCCTTCCTATGTTCTCCTTTAAATGATTCTACAATGAAATTCTAATTCATAACACCTTGGTCACCATGAATGCTTTGTTTGCATAAGTAAACTTCTCTCTTTGCTCCTTCCACATGCATAAGAAGTTTAGGGTTTATCTTCCTTAAGAAGACCTTGGTGAATTAGGGTTAGGTATGAATCAATGACTGTGATTCATCCATTTTGCCACTTAAACCTTCCCTTTACTTTATTGGATGTATGTAATTCATAGAGATTCTAACTCAAGATTTTTCCTTATCTCCAAAATATCATAATTCAATCTTTAAGTCAACTCCAAAATGGTTTGCATAGTAGTGTGTGCCATTACAAACAACTATGACAATATTATCTTACTCGGCATTTGAAGTCTTTGATGCTTGACATATACTAATTTCTATACTCTGACTTGGCATTTGGATGAATTAGCATCCACTGCTTACTTGGCTCCTGTATCACTTGGCATACACTATCTTCTTGACACTTGAATGACTCAACACTCACTGTGGACTCGACATGCTCTATATTGTGTTTGACATTTACTACTTATTTGATATGAACTAAGTAAATGAATTAAGTGTATAGACACTCACTATTTAAAACCAATATGAGATCAACAAGAAGGGGGAGAGTGGGAGAGAGGAGAGGAAAAGGGGAAAGAAGTGGGGGAGAGAGGAGGGAGGAGGAGATGTAGGGAAGTGGATGAGGGAGGAAGGGAGAGGGAGAGAGGTGGATGAGGAAGGAAGGGAAAGATGGGGGAGGCAAAGTGGGAAAAGAAGGGGAGAGAGAGCTAATTATAGGGGGAGTGAAGAAAGGAAAGGGAGAGAGGGTGAGAGGGGAGCTAGAGGAAGCAAGGTGAGACAAGGGACAAGGAAAATAAGAGAGATATAGAGGTAGAGGGAGGTGGGGAGAGGAAGTGATAGAAGAGGGAGGAAAAGGGATAGAGGGGTGGAGAGGAAGTAGGGGAGAGGAAGAGAGGGAGAAGGGGAGATATTTTCAGGGGAAGATAATTAGAGGAGGAAGAGGGAGGGGGAGAGGAAGGTAAATATAGATGCGGAGAGGGAGGAGGAGGGGGAAAAGGAGGGATGGGGAGAAGAAGCAAGAGGGAGAGGTGGGAAAAGGAAGTGAGAGGAGAGGGTGAGAAGGGATAAAAGGGTGGAGAGGAAGTTGGGGAGAGGAAGAGAGGGAGAGGAAGGAAGGGGGGGAGAGGAAGGAAGGGGAGGAGGGAGAGAGGGGCAGCGGGTGAGAGGGAGAGGGAGACATAGAGAAGTAGGGAGAGAGAGGGAAAAGGAGAGAGGTAGGGGGATATGAGGAAAGATGAAGAAAGAGCAAAGTAAGAGGAAGAGGAGAAGAGGGAGAGTGAGATGGAGAGGGAGATGAAGGGAGAGGAGAGGGAGGAAAATGGATAGGGTGGTGGAGAGGGAGAGAGGGAGGGGGAGAGAGAGAGGAAGGGAATGGGAGAGAGAGGGAGAGAGGAGACAAGGAAGTGGAGATGAATGAAGAGAGAGGTGGGCAAGATAAAGGGAGAGCAGGGTGTTGTGATGTGGAGCCTAATCAGAATCATCAATTTATTTGATGCAATTTTCCCCCAAATTTTTTTTTTGAGGGTTGGGGGCAGCACCCCCAAGATGGGTTCAAGGGGCAGTGCTAATTTTGTAAGAGACAAAATAAAATAGCTTAGGGTTAGGTGATACAGAGCCACACCTTGGAAAACTCAGGCGGAAAACTCACTCCACTGAGCTACTTCAAGGGGCATCTACAACAGCAAGGATCGAACTCGAACCAAACTAAATGCAAATCGTCACATGCACACCAAGATCTTTAACCCAGAATGTCCTTCCAAATCAAATTGTTAAGGCTGAGACTCAAAGAAAATGTATTCCATCTCCGTGCCGCCTACACTTCAATGTGATCAGACTTGAGAAAGGTTTGCATGAAGAATAAAATGGAGTGATAGAACATGTAGAAGATCCACCAAAAAATAGACTGTAAAAGAATGTTATAACGTCTCATACTAATCCTCCTGCAACATCATTCAGAAATCTGCACCTTTCTGCTTTCGCACGGACTCACCACAATCTTTCCTCACCTTTCGTATTCCTGTCTTAGAAAATTGGGTGCAACTGAATCATAAATGCCATGCTTGAAATAACAATCTCAAAATCATATATCTCTACTGAAAAACATCAAAAACACCATAGAAAACTGAAACTTTGCATAATGGAAATCATTTCATATTTGCCAGATGGAAACCAAAAAATCTTAGTGGTTTTTGGAGAGTTTTGAGAAAAAAAATGACAACTTCAATGAGACTTACACAAGAAAACCAAAATGCATTTCATACTAAAAATTGAACCATGCACCAGGAAAATTAGAAGAAACATTCTATTCTCTCCAAAATTTGATCTTCCAAAGCTGAAGAGACACACGAAAAAATTGCAACTTTTCTATTTTACTCAAACTCGAATGAATCTCTTACATAGCCGAATGGCTTATTCAAAATTGACTCTCCTTTTCTAATAAAAGGATGAGAAACATTTTTTTTGTCTTCTACCCCAAGAAAAGGATAAGAATCCGAAAATTGCCTAGTACCTATTATTGGAATCTGACAATCATGTAGTAGGCCACATGTTTTTTTTCGTCTTCTATCCAAGAAAAGGATAAGAATCCGAAACTGCCTACTACCTATTATTGGAATCTGACAATCATTAAAACTATTCTAATTTAAAGAATCTACACCTGGTCCTAGGTGGCTATATCTAGAGAGTTCATCAAATTGCTACTCTAGGTATGCCACCACATGTAGGACGTTTATTGAAAACATTAAATTTAAAATACACAAAACATAAACATTTCTTATTCTATTTTCCATTCTGCTACTGCAGCATACTCCCCTATAGAAAGAATCTCAAGTCCACTTGAGATGAGGTGTTGTAGTGATAAACTATGCTTTTTACTTTGTTCCTCGTCCATCTGAATATCTTTTGTTGCAGGGATGCTCTTCCATATTATTGGATACTGAATATATTGTCTCCTTGGAGTCTTTTTAGAACTATCTGCAAAAATAAATGTTAGAAAAGAAAAACCTTTCTTCATCTTTAGTTTAAGCTTATATTCATCTTCCAGTTGCAATCCTGCATTTTCTTGACTTTGACTCCCTTGGATTTGTCTTTCCTTCATCTTAATCTTTGGTTTGTCTTTGTTTTGTAACATAAAAACTATTTGCTGCTGATCATTCATTTCCAGTAACAACTTTATCCCATGTAAGATTTTTACTACTACATATATTTGTGATTCCACCAAATACACTTTCCAATTAAATTGCTCTTTGTTGTCCTCACAAACATACCACATCTTCGTACATAGAGAATATGCCAAAAATTGATCCCGTTCATAACCCTTAACCAGCTTTTCTATAGTCTCTTCTTTTGGAACCAAATTAGGTTTCTCAATCTGAGTTTCTTCAACCTTGTCATAAACACAATAAGAATTTTTTACCTTCTCATAAACCCATTCAATCTCAGCTTCTGTTTTCATAACCTCATTAGATATCTCTTCTTTAAAAACTTTGTCATTCTGAGTCTCTATAATACCACCATTCCTTTTCCATTCTTCCATGATGGCTGCAAAATCTTCCCATAAATTAGATTCTTCTTTAGAACTTGTTGTTTTAGCTTTATCTTCATGCCATTTCTCTTGACATTTCACTACACTATGTGATTTTAGGGCTTCATCATTTCCCTCCAATCTTTCTTTCATATGAGTACTTTCCAGCATTGTACTCTTCTCTATTTTCAAAGGACACATTATTGTTCCAACCATAACTTTATCACACTGAAATCCCATAGGACTTTCCTCTTTATTCTTCTTATCAACATTTACTTGCTGCACTCCTTCTTTCTACATTTTATCTTCTCCCAACTTAGCTTCATTCTCTTCACGTTTCCTTCTCAAACTTTTTATTTCCTCTTCTATCTTGTTTACCTCTTCTCTTTGTTTTCTCATTTATTTTTCTTCTCTTTTCTTCTTTTCTATCACTTCCACCTTTAAGTTTGAAGAATCCATCTCTGAATTTTCTTCCTCAGTCTGATTTTGAGCATCCTTCTGTAATTTATCTTTGAGTACAGGAACCAGTGTAAATAGTGGATACGTCTTCCCTTTTTCCTCTTTCAAGAATTCTTTCTTACCTATCATCATAACTTTGGCTTCTGCGACTTTTGATTCTTCTTGACTTGGCTCAACTAAAGGTATCAGTTCAATGACCTTTCCATTCTTTGTAATGGTATATGTATTCTTCACTCCATCATGATGTGCCTTGAGATCATATTGCCAGGGTCTGCCGAAAAGTAAATGGCATACATCCATATTAACAATATCAAACAATAATCTATCCTTATAGGCTCCAATCTGAAATTCCACCCAAGTTTGCTCTTCCACTCTAGTTTTCTGCCCTTTATTCAACCAAGATATTTTGTAAGGATACGGGTGTTGTATTCTTGGTAGCTTCAACTTGTCCACCATTTCAAGAGACACAAAATTTTCTATAGAACCAGAGTCCACTAGTACCTTACAAATTTTTCCTCCAGATTTACAGGTAGTTCTAAAAATGGACTTCCTTTGTGGTGGTTCTTCTCTGACAGGCCTTTTCAACAGTGTTCTTCTCATCATAAGTGCTTCCCCCTTTTCTAGATGACCATAACCGTCTAAATCTTCTTGTGTCAGATGTATTCTTCCTTTGCCATGAGTACTAGAGCTTGCTTTTGTTGTACATTTGTGTGCCATATGACCTTCCTGATTACAGTTGTAACATCTTATTGGTCCATTCGTCCTTCCTAGTGATCTTCCTCTAAAATTTGGCCTTCTACCTTTGAAACTTCCTCTGAAATTATCAAACTTATTAACTTCATTATGCATCTCTGTTTGTGGCTGAAAATTTGGACTCCTTCCTGCAAATGTACCTCTTCCTCTGAATGGTTGTCTTCCTCTGCCTCTGTTATTATTTTCTTGTCTCCTTTTGATTTTCTCTTCTACCTTCAAAGCCAGCTGATAGCATTTAGCTACCGTGTTAGGACTTAGCAACTGCAACTCTTCTTGTATGTTCATCCTCAAACCATTTAGGTATCTTGCTACCTTGATACTCTCAGGTTCTACAAATTTTGATCGTAGACTTAACTTTTGAAACTCTTCTGTATAAGTATAGACATCCATATCCCTTTGTCTGAGATTCTGCCTCTTCTGATGCAATTGTACCTCATAGTCTTCTGGGAGATACGTCTCTTTTATCATTGACACCATCTTCTTCCATGAATAGATCTTCCTCTTATCTTCCTTTACCCTTTCTTCTTGCACGAAATTCCACCATGTAAGGGCTGCTCCCTTCATTTTGAATTTGGCCAATTTAACTTGCTGCAATTTTGAAACTTTCTCACATTCAAAATGATTCTCTAAGGCTTCAATCCATTCCAACACTAATTCAGCGTCCATCTTTCCTGTAAACATAGGTAAATCAACGAGTTTTCCTCCCAAAGCCTTTAAAGCTTTAAAAAATGGCCTCTCATTCTCAGCTATTCTATCTTCTTCACTGTTGGGTACATCTTCCTCTTCTTCCATTTCTTCTTTCATTTCTTTCTTCTCAACTACACTCTGCATATATTCCAACTTACTGGCTAGTTCTACCACTATCCCCTTCAACTCTCTATTCTCATTCTGGAGAAGTTCTTCTTGCTCCTCGACCTTCTTTGCTAACTCTGCATTGGTCACCATCTTGCTTGAACCTACTGAAGAATCTTGATCAAGGGCGTTCAACATATAACTTCACAACCTGCAACTCTCAAGCTCTGATACCAAAAATGATGCAGAGCCACACCTTGGAAAACTCAGGAGGAAAACTCACTCCACTGAGCTACTTCAAGGGGCATCTACAACAGCAAGGATCGAACTCGAACCAAACTAAATAAAAATCTTCACATACACACCAAGATCTTTAACCCAAAATGTCCTTCCAAATCAAATTGTTAAGGCTGAGACTGAAAGAAAATGTATTCCATCTCCGTGCTGCCTACACTTCAATGTGATCAGACTCGGCAAAGGTTTGCATGAAGAATAAAATGGAGTCTTGCTTGAAACAACAATCTCAAAACCATATATCTCTGCTGAAAAACATCAAAAACACCATAGAAAACCGAAACTTTGCATAATGGAAATCATTTCATATTTGCCAAATGGAAACCGAAAAATCTCAGCGGTTTTTGGAGAGTTTTGAGAAAAAAAAATGACAACTTCAATGAGACTTGCACAAGAAAACCAAAATGCATTTCATACTAAAAACTGAACCATGCACCAGGAAAATCAGAAGAAACGTTCTATTCTCTCCAAAATTCGATCTTCCAAAGCTGAAGAGACACACGAAAAAATTGCAACTTTTCTATTTTACTCAAACTTGAATGAATCTCTTACATAGCCGAATGGCTTAATTAAAACTGACTCTCCTTTTCTAATAAAAGGATGAGAAACATTTTTTTCGTCTTCTACCCCAAGAAAAGGATAAGAATCCAAAAATCACCTAGTACCTATTATTGGAATCTGCCAATCATGTAGTAGGCCACATGTTTTTTTTCCGTCTTCTATCCAAGAAAAGGATAAGAATCCGAAATTGCCTACTACCTATTATTGGAATTTGACAATCATTAAAACTATTCTAATTTAAAGAATCTACACCCGGTCCTAGGTGGCTATATCTAGAGAGTTCATCAAACTGCTACTCTAGGTATGCCACCACATGTAGGACATTTATTGAAAACATTAAATTTAAAATACACAAAACATAAACATTTCTTATTCTATTTTTCGTTCTGCTACTGCAGCATTAGGGATTTCATAATGCATGATGATATTGTAGCTTCTTGTGGTGGTATTGAGATGTAAGGGATTGTAGATAATAATCACTAGATAATAATAATATTAGAATTTTGTTGGTGGACGTAGTCCAGGGATTGAGTAAACCACATTAAATCTTTGTGTTTTGTGTTATCTTTTGTGTGATTTATTACTTTCTAATGTATTGGTTATATTTACATGTAACTACTATTTATGTCCGTGGTTAATCCTAACAAGTGGTATCAAAGCTAAAGTGTCATCATTTTTTTATAGCTATTCTCTATAGGAGGTCTCATGTTTGAGTCAAAGCAATGGTAAATGAATGTAAGTCAAAGGTTGAGAAGTTTAATGGATAGAACTTTCAGTTAAATGGAGGATTATCTTTATTAGAAGGATTTATTGAAGGCATTGGAAGGAAAAGCCAACAAACAAAGAACTTTGATAGATGAGGAGTGGGAAATTTTGGATAGAAACACACTTTGAAGTATTTGATTATGCATGGAGCCATTGATGACAATTAATATTACAAAATTGAAGATGACAAAAGAGTTGATGCAAACCCTAGCAAAGCTATTAGAAAATCCCTCCACTTCAAATATAGTATTTCTCATGAAGCTTTTATTTAATATGAAGATGACAAAAGGTGGATATGTTGCAGATCATTTAAAAGATTTTAATACAATTACTAGTCAATTATCTTATGTAAATGTTAAATTTGATGAAGACATTAGGTCTCTCTTGATTTTGTGTTCTTTTCCTTAAAGTTGGAATGGCTTTGTAATCACTATGAGTAATTATGTTTCTAGATCTGGGTATGTGCAGGATCATGGTGTGCCAAAAAGTGGCGATGTGAAAAAAAAGAGTTTGAAGATGCCTAAAAGCGCTTCAAAATCCACTATGACTTTGTTTTACCTATCCAGGAACCAAACCTGGAAGGTTAAGCCGAGCCTTATCAGATATCCGATATCATATCAGATATCCGATTTGATATCGGATATCCGATTTTAAATCCAATATCCGACTAATAATTAAAATCATATAATAGTATGATATATTATTTAATATTATTATTATTGATATAAAATAATAATAATAATATTAAATAATATATCATACTATTATATTATAATAATATTATTATTATAATAATTATTATACTATAATATAATAATATTATTATAATTATTATTATACTATAATATAATAATAATATTATTATAATAATTATTATACTATAATATAATAATATTATTATTATTATATTATAATAATATAATATAATATTTCATATATTATAACATATAGTAATGTAATATAATATATATATATAATATAATATAATAATAAAAAGTAATATCTTATAATATAATATATAATAAAAAAGTATAATATATTATAAATTATAATAATATAGTATAATAATAATATTTTATATTATAATATATAGTAAATTAATATAATAAATATAAAATATAATATAAAAATATATAAAATGTAATATATATGTTATATTATATATATTATAATATCGAATATCCGATACCTGTGCATGGATTAAACACAAAATCACAGACCCGCGACCCTTATTTTCACGCGAATTTGGGCCAGTCAGATTGGATATTAGATAATAAATCGGATATCAGATAGCAAATTGGATATCAGATATCAGGTATGTTTCCCCCCTCCCTGACTCATTTTTAACCTAAATTTAATAGATTTTAACAAGATTTTGTTTGTTTTAGTTGAATCTAGGGTTTTTTTGACAAAAATGGTTAAAATTTAGAATTTTTTTTAATATATATTACGTTTTGCAATTCAATAGGAATGGCTGATCAAAATGATGACATTGAGGCAAGGAATAATATTCCTCGCAACCCACCACCAAACGATCCAGTATCCTCACAAAACCGTCCACCAAATGATCCTCTACCTCCTCAAAACCCTTCTCGAGTCAAGGATTTGATAAATGAAAATCTCACTGAGTTGAGAGGTTTGCATAGAACATACAATAATGTACCTGCATTGGCTCCTATGTTATCCATGTTAAACACCATAGTGGATAACATTGAAACTCTTACAAACCAACAAAATTCCGCTCTTCGTTGGCGTGATGAAATGCACCAGATGTTTGATGATGGTTTTGGATTATGATGAGGTCGCGGCCCTCAACATAACCAAAGACGATTTGGCAAGCCTTTTTGCTAACCCAAAAATGGGTATACCAGTTGACCCAAAAAAAACCAAACTATCGATTAAATGGTGCACAAATGATGCCATACGTGCAAATTTTTGGGACCGTTGGTGGATGGTCTTTGATATCCCTCCACATGGCAATTTAGACATACCATTTTATTTCCTTAAAAAATTATATGCAGAATTTGTGTTGAAACTTAAAGTGAACTATTGGAGCATGAAGCCCAACATGGGCTTAGGACTAGGAGCTCCTCAGGATAGACCCTCTTCCTAGCAGAAGAAACTTGGCACTTTTGTCCCCCCCCCCCTGATATCTCCCCCCCTCCTCGAGTGCAGCATCCAGATATTATGGCAGAGGCTAGCTCTCAGACCATCAGAGCCATTCATAGGCTAAGTAGCCTAATGATATCTCAAGCTAGGTTAGTCTTGCCTCCTCGTGTTGATGATGTTGGTGCTAGTTCATCATCGACTAGCTCATCACACGTTTGTGTGCCTCAAACTTGCATTACATGCAAGAATATTTGCCTGGGTCCCATAGGTGATCTTCCTGAGTATCATTTTGTATTAGACAAGGATACACCAGACGCACGTGTAGAGGCTACAGACCCTGATGCGAGAGAGGAGGGGAATGTAGAGGCATGGACTCCTTCAGTGTCGGTACGTGTATACATTTTTTTTTTATGACATATGTGATTTAAAGTTAATTTTTATAATAGATTAATTTTAATTTTTAAGCCATACTAACTTTTACATGTATGTGATCTTCATTCATGTTTAGTTGATGACCGAGGAGGAGCTTAGACAGATAGATGATGCTACACTCTCGGCCATTTCATTTGGCCTTGAGACATCTATAGTACATTATGTTGTGTTTGCATTGCTTTTTTCTATTTGATATTGTAGCATATATGGTTGCTAATCTTTCTTTTATCTTGCAGATACCACCTGCCCCGGGGGGACAAAGTGCGGGGGGTGAGCCAGCATGCATTGACAAAGGAAAGGTAATTAGATGTTTTCTAATTGATTAAATATTGATGCATTCTTGTAAAATGTTTGTGGTAATCTCATTTAATTACATTATTTATTGTATATAGGGTGTGGCTACTGGCGATGAGCCTGTACAGATTCGGCGTCCTAGATCATCAGGGATTTTCATTCGCACAGAGAGCCCCATTGTATGTATAAGTATCATTTATTTTTTATTTTTTTAATTGATGTAGAGGAAAGTATGATTGTTGTTCTATACAATTTCTATGATTTTTTTCGTACCAATAATGATTCATGTCTTGCATATGTTCATTACAACTTAAATAGGCTTATATGCACCTGTCCAACTGACCAAGTTGGTTACAAAGGTTTATTTAATCAAACAAATACCAAATTACTACTTTCCCTCCAAAACTAATATGACCGTTTGAATTTGAAATTCAAATTCCAAACTATAGTTTTTATGCATTCCCTAACTTTCTAAACTATTCCATTGACTCAAAATTGGTCATATGGATTTATTAAATGCAACTAAGTAAATTTCCAAAAAATTGAAGTTTTTATTATTTTTTCTCCAAACCACCGTACACTCTGATCTCCCCCTTTCAACTGAGATCACATATGACATATATAAAGGTCTACATGACTGTTGGAACAACCATATAGGCATTCCCAACCATAAAACAAACAAACAACCACTTTTTTCTAATACTGTTTAGACTCTAAATACCCTATTCTAAGGCCTTTTGGTCCCATGGAGTCACTTGGTTTATAACCACACCAAAATGCTTGTGGGCCTTACATGTGCCTTTATTACAAAATATAGACCAACTTGTAAAATATGGACCAAACCTTTATTCCAACTTCCTAATCTACTTGAATCCTCGCTTTCATGGAGTGGCAAGGTGTCCGGCAACAGAGATATTTGTTCCCCCCTGCCACATAGGTTAGGTGCCCTGCACCACCTTTCCTCTCTCTCATTCTGAACACTAGTCCACCAAGTGAGTGATGTTCCTCTCAGTCTTGTTGTTGCTACTTTTACCTTCTTATCTACCTCTATGTCTTTAAGATCAAAGTAGTTCTCAAGGGCCTCTATCCACCCTAGTACTTCTTCACTATCCATTTTACCCTGGTATATTGGAAAATCAATATGGTTCTTCCCACCATTACCTTGTACTACCTTAATGATTCTCATAAATCTCCTTTCTTCAGGATCATCTGTTGTCTCATGCTCTTGCCTTGCATTACCAACCTCTTCTTCTTCATGGTTCTCTCCATGATTTCTTCCTCTAACCTCTTCTCCTCTAGGTTCTTGCCTTTCCTTTTCTAAGGATTCTATCCTTGCAATAAGCTTCAGCCTCTCTCTTCTCATCTATCTTTCTTCCCTCACTCTAGATGCTTCAAGTTCTCTCCTCTCTATTTTCTCCTTTTCCAACTCTTCTCTCAATTCTTCAAGTTCTATAGCCATTTGATTTTTAGGAGGCATTTTCACAACAAGTTTTCTTCCTTCCCAAGGGCCAACTCACTGATTCTCTTTCTTTCCTCACCAAGAAATCTCTGGACACCACTTATGTACCTTTCAACTCTGGGACACACAAGGAGGAATTAGACACACCAAGGCTTCAACAAAGGGACCAACACACTAAGGATTTTCAAGATTATAGGTCTTGGTCACACTCCTAAACACCCAAACTTCAAAACCCTCCTTAAAATGGCTTAAAAACCAGGGCCTGCTTGTTCAAACCCCAAAACTCAATTCTAGAACATTTTGACTTGTCTAATGACAAGATATGATCATGACAACCTACATGAACCTATCAAATGACACATCTACCATATGAAATCCTAAAATCCTATCTCATGCCCAATTATAACTTTCTTCCACATATGATTCCAACATTATAACTTTTTATGCTTCCATGAGCCATAATTGGTGCAAGGATTACCCAATTGACTTCAAGAGATGTTCCATGACCTCTGTAATGCCTTGGATCTTCAATGTTCCCCTGATGAGCATGGGATGCTCTTGCATCACTTATCTTCATAAATAAATTCAAAACTAATTTCTGTGATATTAACAACTACTATTTTGTATCTCATAGGAAACTCCTAGTGCACATGAGGTTCGATGGGACAGTTATGTAGATTTGATGACGCAGCCACTCACTCCTAAGGAGGAGCCTACAATAGTAAGTTGTAGTTTGAATTCATGATTAAATATGTTATAAATTTAGCATGCTATGAATTATAATGTTATAGTTTAAATTGTAGATTCATCTGACAAAGGTATTTGAACATATACAGCCCACAATCACAGAGGTACCAGCATTGCCGAGGGCATACGAGAGGACTCCTGACCAGCGCAGGAGGTCGATGAGAGAGGTATTTATTATGAAATTTTGATGGTATTAATCTCCAATACGGAAAAGATCATTATGCATTTGAGTAATTCAATGTTAGATACGTAGAATCATATAAATTTAGTAGTCTAACTTTGGGTTTTCCTTTTTTGTTTATGTAGGAGGCATCCGATCCACCTAGTGCAGCGAAGAGGCTACATTTTGATCATCCACCAACATCCTAGGATAGTATAGTTTTCGTAGGATGCATCATGAGACATTTTGAGATGGCATATGCCACATTGTATATAGAAACATTGATATTATACACATTCTGATGGCAGGATCAGCCACATTTTGTATATGGATCTATGTATTTTGATATATATATATTTGAGTACTTTGTCTATGGATACATGATCTTTGATATATATTTGTGTAAAATTTTTTCTATGGATACATATATTTTGATATATATTTTTATCATTTACGTGCACAATGATATACATATTAATTTAGTATCTAGTATTGTTCAATTTATCGTGGATCATGTGTCATGCCCTAAATTTTACTAGTAAAAACACAACAAATTTTTTTTTTTTTTTAGCTTATGAAGTCGCATAAGAAATTACATATTGTAAAACAAGGTTATCATTGAATAGGAGTTCAAGACTCATGTGAATAGTGTGAAGGTGTTAACATTTTAGTCATAGGTGGTTTTCAAATAGATTGGATGACAGTCTAGTTCAAGTTAGCATCACGAGTCAAACGAGCAAGTTCAAGATACAACACTCATAAATTAGTGAGGTAATTCATATCCTAACAAGCCTCTGATACTAATATTCTATTAGGGTCTGTCAGTTGTATCATATGGACTAGGTCGTGATTCTAGCATGTAAGGGAAGGGGATCAGAATTACTTATTATCCTCATTACCAATGTACACACATTCATTAATCATTACAATATATATTAATGTGACAATTAGTATATTACTATATCCTCATTATCTATCAACATTGCTTCCTCACCAAATTATTGAGTGCACAACAAGATTGTAAGCAATCTACTAAGTTTTAAATTTATACAATCAATGGTATCACATAACATCTATGGATTGTTATTATCAACTAGTCATTTACAATACCACAAGGAGAAAACTTTCTTTCACATTTTCAAATGATAACAATGATGTCAAAGCAAATCTGTGACTCGTACCAATGCTTTCATAACAATATAAACTCCAAATGAAACATGCATATACAACCTTATCAATATTTTCTTCTACACGTACATTAGGTAACAATGCTACAATCTCCTTCCATCACAATGGGGCAACATAAGGGACTTTTCAAAATCATAAGGAACATGGACATTGAAAGATATGGACAATGAGTAGCATGAACATTGTCCAACATGATCGTTGAGAACATGAACAAGCTAGTGAATCCTCCTTCACAAATGAGGGCACAATGTCAAGTTTTCTCATCCAACATCAATCTGTAAGATGATCATTCCAAGCCATTTCCATTGCTCCCTTGGACACAAATCTGCATATGCAACACAAAAGAATAACAAGGACCATGGGTGCTTTCCACCCAACCATAGGCCTCAAAGAGACCACCCCCACGCTAGGGAACAAGGCTCAAATTGGGATACACATATAATCTTTCAATGCATAAACATTACATTTCAAACTTGAACAATTTCCCCCCAAGACTATTTCACAATGGCTTCACAGATGGAACCATAAACATAGGGTGAAGGTGTGTTCTAAAATGGAGACTTGCCATACCAAACCATATTTGCAATAAACAATTTTCATGCCCTCTCGAGGCTATCATAAATGAACCATTTAATGCCCTCTCGGGGCCTCCACATTTCCTCCTCCAAACCCACTACCATCAGCTGTAACTCCTCAAACTTCCTTTCTACACCATACTTTCCTTATCACCCCCAGCAAGATATGAAATGTTATGGCATACAATGGAGCCCATACTCCAAGGTTCTCAATACATTTTTCGAACCCAACTTAAGCCCTTCACCCTGTACTTCTCTTCCCTTCCCACAAGGGTGAGTGTAAGTCCCAATCCCATAACAATACTCAAGCACAAAACAAGAAAACAAAACCAAGTAGAAATAAAACAAGAAATTTTGGCAAACACCCCACTAGTTTGGCCAAGACCCTCTAATAAAGCCTTCCCACTAACTTATTTTAGCAAAAACACTAAGCCACTCCATCCTTACGAACTTGTCTCCTCTAACAGTTCATTGATAGCCCTCACGAGCTCTGAGTTATGACCCTCGAAGGATCGACCTCAAAATGCACTTAGAGCACCTTGAAGACTCCTCGGTACGGGGTGGCCGCAAATGATGGATGGTCTTCGTGGCTAAAAAAAAGGTGTGACTAGGGTTCACCCGCTCATCTGGAGCTAATGGGACTGATGATTCGATGCCAAGATCAGCGGTTTCAAAGTTACGCTGTGGTGCACCTATGAACTGAGGCACACTGCGAGTTTTGGCATCGAGCGAGATTGTTGTGCTGAATCCAAATGGAATGTGATCTCTCAAAAATGAGATAGGTTATTTTAGGCCTCAGGATCACCGTCCTGTAGCATTTGATAGTTCATCGATAGCCCTCACGAGCTCTGAGTTATGACCCTCGAAGGATTGACCTCAAAATGCACTTAGAGCACCTTGAAGACTCCTCGGTACAGGGTGGCCGCAAATGATGGATGGTCTTCGTGGCCAGAACAAGGGTGTAACTAGGGTTCAACTACCCATTTGGAGCTAATGGCACTGACGATTTGATGCCAAGATCAGCGGTTTCAAGGTTACGCTGTGGTGCACCTATGAACTAAGGCACACTGCGAGTTTTGGCATCGAGCGAGATTGCTGTGCTGAATCCAAACGGAATGTGATCTCTCAAAAATGAGATAGGTTATTTTAGGCCTTAGGATCACCATCTTGTAGCATTTGACAGTTCATTGATAGCCCTCACGAGCTCTGAGTTATGACCCTCGAAAGATCAACCTCAAAATGCACTTAGAGCACCTTGGAGACTCCTCGGTACGGGGTGGCCGCAAATGATGGATGGTCTTCGTGGCTAGAACAAGGGTGTGACTAGGGTTCACCCACCCATCCGGAGCTAATGGCACTGACGATTCGATGCCAAGATCAGCGGTTTCAAAGTTATGTTGTGGTGCACCTATGAACTGAGGCACACTGCGAGTTTTGGCATCGAGCGAGATCGCTGTGCTAAATCCAAACGGAATGTGATCTCTTGAAAATGAGATATGTTATTTTAGGCCTTAGGATCATCATCCTGTAGCATTTGACAGTTCATCAATAGCCCTCACGAGCTCTAAGTTATGACCCTCGAAAGATCGACCTCCAAATGCACTTAGAGCACCTTGGAGACTCCTCGGTACGGGGTGGCCGCAAATGATGGATGATTGTTTGAAGACTACTCCATGTGTCACTATCTTTCTTGGAAAAAAGTTTGCTTTTGAACATCAAGATTGCAATATTATCAATTATTGTCAAACTTTTTCAACCAAGTCAAAATGTCAAATGCAAATATTTGTTTGCATTTTTTGCTAAGGGGAGTTTCATAAATTGACTTTGATTTTCTATGTCTCTAGTGCTTGAACATACTTAAAATGGCTCTTTGGTCTTAGAGCTATTGGTATTTTCTAACTTCATGGTCTATGATATGCATACTAAGAATTTCTTTCACTAAATGGTTTCCTTGATCTATTGACTACACTTAAATTTGTTCACTTGTCATCTCTTTTTCTATATGTTCAATACAAAGAGCTAGAAGAGACAAATAATCTTTCTTACCTTCATCTCTCTAAGAACATGATAGAAATCAATTCTAAACTTGAGAAAAGGTTAGAGAAGAATATTGCATTCTTAAATTAATCTCCCTTAAGACCTTTACATACACACGGGGCATTCTTAAATTAATCTCCATGGAAGAAAATTTCATAAAACTAAAGATTCCATAGTGTTGAAACATAAAATCCAAGATCTCATTTATGATGGGATTGTTGATACCTCTAATGACTCATCCACTCATAGCCTTCATATCCAACTTCATATCATGTCAGTATGCATGTGCTATCTTGCTTATTGGCTTTAATTGCTTATCCTACATGCTATCTTCTTTCATGGATTTTATGGCTTATCCCAAATGTGCTTCATACAACTTTTCAATATGAAAGTCTTTCAAAACATTATACAATATTATGACTCTTTATGCTTTCAAATGCTATGATTGGTTGTAAAATGGAAGAAATCAAGTATTCTAATTGTTCATCCGTACTTTATGGATTTTTCTTATTTGATTAGTTTGATAAAAATAGTTTTAATAATCATAATGTCAGCTTTATGTCAAATAAGGAAAAAACCAAATTTGTAATAAGATATCCACATGAAATTATCTTTCATATAGTTATAAATGCTCTTAAAATTGTCGTTATAGCCTTGTATCACATGCAAATATGATTTGGAAGAACTTGTTCAATATCTTCCTCTTATAATTCCTTACAAAGAACCTACCAAAATACAAAAACCATATACAAAAAACTACACATTTTACATCATAATACATCATAAATTTTAGAAATTCTCCCCAATACCACCCCCCTCCAACTCTTCATGATGTACCTACATTCCAATATCATAAAAAAATTAGTAACTTATTGTATTAAACAAGATAATCATCAATTCATTAAATCATAATGAAGAAAATAACATAAGAAGTATATATACCTAGTCAAGTATTCCAATAGGGTCATCTCTCTGTTTTAGGGTCTCCGACAAGGCTTCATGATCAGCATTAGCAATAGTAAAAAGTTCTTTTACTTTTGGTCTTCCTTGATGATTCAATAACTTTACATTTGTTGCTATAATAAGATGTGAATATATGAGAATTACTTTGTGCTTCTAATAGTCTTCGAATGCAGGAATTTCATTCCTTCTAAGCATGTATGTCCACAGCCATGTTCCAGCAACAACCACTGAACTAATAGGATACGTGAATTCATCATCATCTGTGATCGGTTGTGCAAGTTTTTGTTTTCCTCTTACACAACGTGCTAACCAATAATCAGATTTCTCATCATTCCCCTGTGGTGCAACCAATGCAAAGACATGTCCTGGCTGAAGTAGATCTGATAGATGATTATGCTCAAGTGAACTTTCCATGTCATCATTTTTGATAGAGGGTATGATAGACAATGGAGTAAGATAATGTGGAGCCCATGTGTCCACCCACTCACTTGACTCACAGTGATCCCAATCACACTGAAAATAAGTACGAAAAAAACAAGCTAGTTGTCATGTCCAAATGGTCCATGTACTAGAATTAGAGCTCCGAAATGAATGCATTTTTGATGAGTCTGTCACTGTAGCACAATCTGATCTATCACCTATGGACCCTTCCTCAACCAACCAAAAGAACCTGCATACCACTGAATTAAGAGTCCCCCCTTGTGATAATGCTAAACTACACCAATCAACAATGCTACGAGCATCAAGAAGCTCTGTTTTTGAAATCTTCAGTTGCTCCTTAACTAGAGCTCTCTTCACACATGCCCCTACTCCATCATGTTCCCCTTTTCCATGGCCGGACTGAAAAAAACTCCAAATATGAGGCACCCCTCTCTCTACGTACATCCTACACAACCAATAAAATATGCGAGCATTCTTGAATTGACCTGTACAGTTATCTGACCAAATGATATGTCTATCCATAGCAATTGCATGCCCGTGTAAGAAATAAAAAAAATTCTCAAAACAATGTTGCACAAACTCGTGAGAGTGAGATATATCATCACTCATATAAAAATGATACTCTCTAATAATCTTTCGATTATCTTCCGCACTATCAGGGGCATGTCTATATGTTATGTGAACAAAAATTCCAATCTGAATAGAGTTGTAATACTGAGATTATGTCTCATTTTGAGGCTGCAATGTGTAGTTCCCAACAAAATCAACAACTGATATAATAGTGCTAATGGGAAAAGTCTCCTTACACGTTCTAAATTTTTGATCCAACCACTGAGACCTGTGACTATGTCTTGCATACTTGTAAAAAATATTTGCCTTGAAATCTGAAATAAAATTAGCCACATTGATATCTTTTCCAACCAATTCACATCTAGAGCTCTCACTCCCACTCTTCAATGTGTATTTCACCATTTCATAGACCTTTTTTTTCACTATTGTCTTTCCAAGATCTTGTTCACACCCCTCATGGAAACATGTGTCAAACTTGGATAAGCCACCACATTCTGAACACTTCACATTTAAGCAAGCATTTTTATAAAAGGAAAAAACCATCAACTCTATGACATAAGAGTTGATCTAACAAGTCTCTTGATGATTTTGGAAGCCCACTAGCCCCACAATCCTCCAACATTTCTTTACTATGCAAAGTAGAACGGATGGAGCATAATAGTTCATGGTGCATAGAAAACTCAACATGATATTTGCAACATGTATTTCGAATTTTGAGTGGCACACAATAAAATGGCTTCAAAGATTCAAAAGCCCTTTGTGATATATGAACACTTGGATGACTCTCTCTAAATTGTTTGAACAACATAGTTTGACTTACCTCCAAATAGTGTTTAGGATGTGGCGTGCGGTCTCTGATGCCGATTCTCAACTTTAAGACATCTTTAGCATTGGGTGATACTCATGAGTTAGAGTGCCAAAATTGTATAATTTCTTCCTTCACATCATCGGATAGCTTCTTATCAAAACGTGGAAGTCTCCCACCAAATGCCCATGTTTCATTTTGAAGAGGATCATCAATTTTCTCTTGTCAACTAAGTGCTCTTCTCAAAGTAGTACGATTTAGATTCAAATCAATACAAGTTTGTCTCATATATCTACCCTTTCTCAAATGATGACTTACCAAAGAGGTTGTAATAACCCTTCGAGCAGCTCTATTATCCTTCTCTCTGCTATTTTTCCCAACGCTATTGAGAGCACTGAAAAGATTCTTCACAATAATGGAATTTCTTTCCAACTTTTTATTGACACAAATTTTCAATTTGGAAAGCATAGGTCTCATCTTTTGCATCTTTAATAAGTGCATGAAAAGCTGACATTGCTCTACCACTGTCTTGTTGCCGAAAAACATCTGATATAGTCTTGAAGCCCATAACCGAAAGGTTCTTTCTGATTTTTTTCCTTCCAAACTAGTCATAATCGTTTCATCAATTTCAATTATCCATTTTGGTGTTTTAGAACCTTCATGTCGATTATAATTAGGAGATATGTAAGGTTCTTGTGCATTAAGTTCCTGTGCATTGTCATCTTTGACATGGTCAATTATGCAATTTGGATTATGACTTGGTGGCATTTCTTCTTCAAAATTTTCAATCTCTACATTTTCAATTTTCGCATTATCATTTTCAACAGGTACATTTTCATTCCCCAAATGTACATTTTCATTATCTGACTCTATGATTTCACCTTCTATTAATTCATCGTCAACTTGATTGATATTTAGCATACCTTGTCTTTTTTTTCGGTGTTTCGTTTTGTCCTTTTCCCTATATGCTGCAATGTCTTCATTGGATATCTTCCTTTTACGTTTATTCTTTTGACGATTGATGCTCCCCATTCAGATGACAAATTCGAACACCTAAGGTTATATTTTTGAATTATTTTCAATTGGTTGGGCCCGAAAACACGACTTTTTACAAATCCCATGAAAAAAGAGGTAAAAAAGTAATGTTGTCGGGTCTGTAGGGATAGTCAAATATTTGAAATTGATGCCAGTATAATCGGATATCCGATATAGGAAAAGGACTTTTGGGGAGAAAACTTGCTAAGGTTTCCCTCCTTTGCCACAATAATATTAATATTATGAAAATATTTGGAGGCAAACGACTTTAATTTATAACTAAGTTAATAGTATATTAGTATTAGTATAAAATATCAATAATATTAATATAAAATAGTATTAATATACCTATAGTACCAATATTATTATTATACCTATAATAGTATTAATATTATTAATATAGATATAATAGTGTAAATATATAGTGTCTATTTATATTAAGCTACAATATATAGTATTAATATATATTATTATTATAGCTATAATAGTATTATTATTATTACTATACATATAATAATATTAATATTTAGTGTTTATTTATATTATAATTATTATCCTAAAATAGTATAAATAGTATATCCTAAAATATTAAGTTATTATATAGATATATTAACAACATATATATTAATATAATGATATTTATAATATATATTATATTTAATAAAAATATTATGTTGTTATATATATATATATTCTATTATTATACATATTAATATAATAATATATAATACAAAGAGGGTCGTCATTTAATGGGTCAGACCTATGACCCCCTTTGACTCATATGAATGACTCGACTATGTCCCTAGGGGTCCTAGGACCCCTAGGGACATATGTCGTCGTTTAATGGATCAAAGGGGGTCATAGGTCACCCTATGACCCCCTTTGACTCATATGAACGATTCAAATATGTCCCTAGAGGTCCTAGGACCCCTAGGGAAATATGTCGTCATTTAATGGGTCAAAGAGGGTCATAGGTCACCCTATGACCCCCTTTGACCAATATTACCCATTCGAATATGTCCCTTGAGGTCCAAGGACCCCTAGGGACATATGTCGTCGTTTAATGGGTCAAAGAGGGTCATAGGTCACCCTATGACCCCCTTTGACCCATAATACCCATTCGAATATGTCCCTACGGGTCCAAGGACCCCTAGAGACATATGTCATCGTTTAATAGGTCAAAGGAGGTCATAAGTCACCCTATGACCCCCTTTGACCCATATTACCCATTCGAATATGTTCCTAGGGGTCCCAGGACCCCTAGCGACATATCTCATCATTTAATGGGTCAGAGAGGGTCATAGGTCACCCTATGACCCCCTTTGACCTATATTACCTATTCGAATATGTCCCTAGGGATCTTAGGACCCCTATAGACATATATCATCGTTTAATGGGTCAAAGAGGGTCATAGGGTGACTTATGACCCCCTTTGACCCATATTACCCATTCGAATATGTCCCTAGGGGTCCTAGGACCCCTAGAGACATATATCGTCGTTTAATGGGTCAAGAGGGTCATAGGTCACCCTATGACCCCTTTTGACCCATATGTATGATTCGAATATGTCCCTAGGGGTCCTAGGACCCCTAGAGACATATCTCATCATTTAAAGGGTCAAAGAGGGTCATAGGTTACCCTATGACCCCATTTGACCCATATTACCCATTCGAATATGTCCCTAGGGGTCTTAGGACCCCTAGGAACATATGTCGTCGTTTAATGCATCAAAAGAGGTCAGAGGTCACCCTATGACCTCCTTTGAATCATATGAATGATTCAAATATGTCCCTAGGGGTCCTAGGACCCCTAGGGACATATGTTGTTGTTTAATGGGTTAAAGGGGGTCATAGGTCACCCTATGATCCCCTTTGACCCATATGAACAATTGGAATATGTCCCTAGGGTCCTAGGACCCCTAGGGACATATGTCATTGTTTAATGGGTCAAAGAGGGTCATAGGTCACCCTATGATCCCATTTGACCCATATTACCCATTCGAATATGTCCCTTGGGGTCCGAGGACCCCTAGGGACATATGTCATCGTTTAATGGGTCAAAGAGGGTCATAGGTCACCCTATGACCCCCTTTGACCCATAATACCCATTCGAATATGTCCCTAGGGGTCCTAGGACCCCTAGAGACATATATCATTGTTTAATGGGTCAAGAGGGTCATAGGTCACCCTATGACCCCCTTTGACCCATATGAACGATTCAAATATGTCCCTAGGGTTCCTAGGACCCCTAGAGACATATGTCATCATTTAATGGGTCAAAGAGGGTCATAGGTTACCCTATGACCCCATCTGACCCATATTACCCATTCGAATATGTCCCTATGTCGTCGTTTAATGGGTCAAAGGGTGTCATAGGTCACCCTACGACCCCCTTTGACTCATATGAACGATTCAAATATGTCCCTAGGGGTCCTAGGACCCCTAGGGATATATGTCGTCGTTTAATGAGTCAAAGGGGGTCATAGGTCACCCTATGACCCCCTTTGACCCATATGAACGATTCGAATATGTCCCTAGGGTCCTAGGACCCCTAGGGACATATGTCCTAATTTAATGGGTCAAAGAGGGTCATAGGTCACCCTATGACCCCCTTTGACCCATATTACCCATTCAAATATGTCCCTTGGGGTCCGAGAACCCCTAGGGACATATGTCGTCGTTTAATGGGTCAAAGAGGGTCATAGGTCACCCTATGACCCCCTTTGACCCATATTGCCCATTCGAATATGTCCTTAGGGGTCCTAGGACCCCTAGAGACATATATCATCGTTTAATGGGTCAAGAGAGTCATAGGTCACCCTATGACCCCCTTTGACCCATATGAACGATTCGAATATGTCCCTAGGGGTCCTAGGACCCCTAGAGACATATGTCATCGTTTAATGGGTCAAAGAGGGTCATAGGTTACCCTATGACCCCATTTGACCCATATTACCCATTCGAATATGTCCATAGGGGTCCTAGGACCCTTAGGGACATATGTCGTCATTTAATGCGTCAAAGAGGGTCATAGGTCACCCTATGACCCCCTTTGACCCATATTACCCATTCGAATATGTCCCTATGGGTCCGAGGACCCCTAGAGACATATATCATCGTTTAATGGGTCAAGAGGGTCATAGGTCACCCTATGACTCCCTTTGACCCATATGAACGATTCGAATATGTCCCTAGGGGTCCTAGGACCCCTAGAGACATATGTCATCGTTTAATGGGTCAAAGAGGGTCATAGGTTACCATATGACCCCATTTGACCCATATTACCCATTCGAATATGTCCCTAGGGGTCCTAGGACCCTTAGGGACATATGTCGTCATTTAATGGGTCAAAGGGGGTCATAGGGTGACCTATGACCCCCTTTGACTCATATGAATGATTCAAATATGTCCCTAGGGGTCCTAGGACCCCTAGGGACATATGTTGTCGTTTAATGGGTCAAAGGGGGTCATAGGTCACCCTATGACCCCCTTTGACCCATATGAATCATTTGAATATGTCCCTAGGGTCCCAGGACCCTTAGGAACATATGTCGTCGTTTAATGGGTCAAAGGGGGTCATAGGTCGCCCTATGACCCCTTTTGACTCATATGAACAATTCAAATATGTCCCTAGTGGTCCTAGGACCCCTAGGGACATATGTCGTTGTTTAATGGGTCAAAAGGGGTCATAGGTCACCCTATGACCCCCTTTGACCCATATGAACCATTCGAATATGTCGCTAGGGTCCTAGGACCCCTAAGGACATATGTCTTCATTTAATGGGTCAAAGAGGGTCATAGGTCACCCTATGACCCCCTTTGACCCATATTACCCATTCGAATATGTCCTTAGGGGTCCTAGGACCCCTAGGGACATATGTCATCGTTTAATGGGTCAAAGTAGGTCATAGGTCACCCTATGACCCCCTTTGACCCATATTACCCATTCGAATATGTCCCTAGGGGTCCTAGGACCCCTAGAGACATATATCATCGTTTAATTGGTCAAGAGGGTCATAGGTCACCCTATGACCCCCTTTGACCCATATGAACGATTTGAATATGTCCCTAGGAGTCCTAGGACCCCTAAAGACATATGTCGTCATTTAATGGGTCAAAGAGGGTCATAGGTTACCCTATGACCCAATTTGACCCATATTACCTATTTGAATATGTCTCTAGGGGTCCTAGGACCCCTAGGGACATATGTCATCATTTAATGGGTCAAAGGGGGTCATAGGTCACCCTACGACCCCCTTTGACTCATATGAACGATTCAAATATGTCCCTAGGGGTCCTAGGACCCCTAGGGACATATGTCATCATTTAATGAGTCAAAGGGGGTAATAGGTCACCCTATGACCCCCTTTGACCCATGTGAATGATTCGAATATGTCCCTAAGATCCTAGGACCCGTAGGGACATATGTCGTCGTTTCATGGGTCAAAGAGGGTCATAGGTCACCCTATGACCCCGTTTGACCCATATTACCCATTCGAATATGTCCCTAGGGGTCCTAGGACCCCTAGAGACATATATCGTCGTTTAATGAGTCAAGAGGGTCATAGGTCACCCTATGACCCCCTTTGACTCATATGAACGATTCGAATATGTTCCTAGGGGTCCTAGGATCTCTAGAGACATGTCATCGTTTAATGAGTCAAAGAGGGTCATAGGTTACCCTATAACCCCATTTGACCCATATTACCCATTCGAATATGTCCCTAGGGGTCCTAGGACCCTTAGGGACATATGTCGTCATTTAATGGGTCAAAGGGGGTCATAGGTCACCCTATGACCCCCTTTGACCCATATGAACAATTCTAATATGTCCCTAGGGACATATGTCGTCATTTAATGGGTCAAAGAGGGTCATAGGTCACCCTATGACCCCATTTGACCCATATTACCCATTCGAATATGTATCTTAGGGTCTAAGGACCCCTAGGGACATATGTCGTCGTTTAATGGGTCAAAGAGGGTCATAGGTCACCCTGTGACCCTCTTTGACCCATAATACCCATTTGAATATGTCCCTAAGGGTCCTAGGACCCCTAGAGACATATGCCATCGTTTAATGGGTCAAAGGGGGTCATAGGTCACGCTATGACCCCCTTTGACCCATATGTACGATTCAAATATGTCCCTAGGGGTCCTAGGGACATATGTCGTCGTTTAATGGATCAAAGAGAGTCATACCTATGATCCCCTTTGACCCATATGAACGATTCGAATATGTTCCTAGGGGTCCGAAGACCCCTAGGGACATATGTCATCATTTAATGGCTCAAAGAGGGTCATAGGTCACCCTATGACCCTCTTTGACCCATATGAACGATTCGAATATGTCCCTAGGGATCTGAGGACCTGTTAGGACATATGTCGTCGTTTAATGGGTCAAAGAGGGTCATAGGTTACCTTATGACCCCATTTGACCCATATTACCCATTCGAATATGTCCCTAGGGGTCCTAGGACCCCTAGGGATATATGTCATCATTTAATGGGTCAAAGGGGGTCATAGGTCACCTTATGACCCCCTTTGACCCATATGAACAATTCGAATATGTCCCTAGGGGTCCAAGGACCCCTAGAGAAATATGTCATCATTTAATGATTCAGAGAGGGTCATAGATCACCCTATGACCCCCTTTGACCCATATTACCCATTCGAATATGTCCCTAGGGGTCCTAGGACCCCTAGAGACATATATCGTCGTTTAATGGGTCAAAGAGGGTCATAGGTCACCCTATGACCCCCTTTGACCCATATGAACGATTGAAATATGTTCTTAGGGGTCCTAAGACCCCTAGGGACATATTTCATCGTTTAATGGGTCAAAGAGGATCATAGGTCACCCTATGACCCCCTTTGACCCATATTACCCATTCGAATATGTCCCTAGAGGTCCTAGGACTCCTAGGGACATATGTCGTCGTTTAATGGGTCAAAAGGGGTCATAGGTCACCCTATGACCCCCTTTGACCCACATGAATGATTCGACTGTGTCCCTGGGGGTCCTAGGACCCCCAGGGACATATGTTGTCATTTAATGGGTCAAAGGGGGTCATAGGTCACCTTATGACCCCCTTTGACCCATATGAACGATTCGATTATGTCCCTAGGGGTCTTAGGACCCTAGGGACATATGTCATCGTTTAATGGGTCAAAGAGGGTCATAGGTCACCCTATGACCCCCTTTGACCCATAATACCCATTCGAATATGTCCCTAGGGGTCCTAGGACCCCTAGAGACATATGTCATCGTTTAATGGGTCAAAGGGGGTCATAGCTCACCCTATGACCCCCTTTGACTAATATGAACGATTCGGCTATGTCCCTGGGGGTCCTAGGGACATATGTCATCATTTAATGGGTCAAAGGGACCCCCTTTGACCCATTAAAAGACGACATATGTCTCTAGGGGTCCTAGGACCCCTAGAGACATATATCGTCGTTTAATGGGTCAAAGAGGGTTATAGGTCACCCTATGACCCCCTTTGACTCTTATATATTAATAATATACATATTAATAATATACATATCAATATAATAATATATATATATATATATATATATACATATACATATTACATTATTATGTTTAATGAAAATATTACATTATTATATAAATATATTAATAACATACATATTAATATAATAATATTTATAATATATATTATATTTAATTAAAATATTACGTTGTTATATAAATATTATATTATTATACATATTAATATAATAATATATAATACGTATTTTATATATATATAAATTACGTTATTTTATTTAGTAAAAATAATAATAATATATATTATATTTATAGATTGTAATAAGATTAACATAAGATATTATTATATATTACTAGATTATATCTTGTATGTTTACATTACGTTATTATATATATATAATATATTAAAATATGCCTTTACATATTAATATAAGTGAAATAATTTAAAAATAAAAAACTAAAACGTTTAAATCGAATTTATCTCCAAAATTTGAAATTTTTTGGAATTTGACTACCGAGCCATATCGAATATCCGATCGGACTTGGTATTTACCAAGCCTGCTCGGTCAACCCCAAAGACGTGTTTATAGAGAGTTTTAGTGATACTCAGACTTCGGGTAGCCGTCTGATAATGTTATTTTGATCGAAATTGAATAAAACGAAATGGGTTTTTTAATATCGCTCTCTAGATTCCATCAATATAATTTCTATCAAATTATGAGTTCGATAAGTATTTATTAGTTAATTATCAATGAAGATTATTGTAAAGTGTTGATTGACATACTGAATGAAAAATAGCTATAACTTTCAAACGGTATAACATTTTTTAAATCTAAAAGTTGCGTCACATTCTATACTTCACCTAGTATAAGAAAAAATAAAAACAGAAAAATTTGATCAAATTTTCTATTAGTTAGGGTGGTCAGACACGGGACTTTTTTTAATCCGAAAAAGTTTTGGTAGAAAATTCATATTTAATTATTTATTTGGAATAAAAATATCAAAAAATATGCATCACATCCGGGCATGAGTCTAGTTTTCATATCTATAATTATATTAAAAAAATATTATGATTTGATTTTGATTAAGGTGGTCAGACATACACCTACTTTTTATTTTCGCTCTGAAATTTTCTTAGTACTGCATTAAAATTCAAACTTTTGACCAATCAATTATTTTTTTCTCCTGATAAGGCCTAGTAGTTTGGAAACTAAATTTAATTTTCTACAAATTATTTTCTTACAACTTTTTGATATAAAGTCCATAACCACTTCAAAATTATGTGTCAAGTTGACATAAACCTGATTTGCTGATTTTTCACTGCCACTTAAGGCCATAGTTTGGTACACCATGATCTTGCACATACCCATCTAATACCCTAAAATTTAATGATGTGATTGGTGTTATTCTGAGTGAGGAAAACATGGGAAATCAAGAGGAGAATCAAAGGGTAAGAGGTCTCAATCTAGAGGACCAAGAGATTGATGGTACTATGGGAAACTAGGGCATAAGAAGAAAGATTGTTGGACTTGAAAGAATAATGAAGGAGATAAACCATAAGGGAACAAGGAGGAAAATGTGGTAAGTACCAAATTCGAAGAGGATTCTTTACTTCTTTATTTAGAAAGTATTGATCATTCTTGGGTTTTAGATTATGGAGATTTATTTCATGCTACACCCCATAGATGTTATTTTATTGATTATTTTCAAGGGGATTTTGGGCTTGTATATTTGATGGATAATAAACCCTATCAGATTGTTGGAAAGGGAAAATTTAAGATTAAATTTTAGAATGAGAATCATTAGCTACTACATGAGGTTAGACATATTCCAAGGATGAGTAGGAATTTAATTTCAATAGGGCAACTAGATGATGAGGGTTGTATGGTTACTTTTAATGATAAAAAATGGAAGGTTACAAAAGTTTCCCTTGTAGTAGAAAAAGGTGTAAAATTAGGCACCTTATATCATTGCACAAGTCATATTATTCCTTCTACTTTAATTGTTTTAGAGAAAATTAAATGTTTAGAAACAATTGCTACAATTGAGCAAGGAGAATAAATAGTTGCTGTATATTCTGATACAATGCTATGATACTATGGACTTGGGCATATGAGTGAGAAAGGTATGAAATTAATTCATGAAAATAATTTTCTACTAAGTCTTAAATGTGTCAATATGGATTTTTTTGAAAGTTGTGTGTATGTAAAAAAAAAAAAAAAAAGTTAGTTGTGGGAAGGAAAAGAAAAATGAGAAATTAGAACTTGAGCATACATATATATGGGGACTAGCTCAACTATCTTCCCTTGGTGCCTCTAATTATTATGGTACATTCATTGATTATGCAACTAGAAAAGTATGAGATTATTTCTTTAAACACAAATCTAATGTATTTGTAGCTTTTAAGAAATGGAAATCATAGGTTGAGAATGAGACTGGTAAAAATCTAAAATGTCTCAAATCTGATAATGATGGTGAGTATTGCAACAGCAAATTTGAAGATCATTTCTCTACTAATGATATTCATATATAGAAAACTATTCCAAGGACTGCACATGAAAATGGAGTGGCTGAACCCATGAATAGGACAATAATGGGGCATGCGCGAAGCATGAGGTTGCATGTTGGACTACTCTTTAATATGTGAGAAGAGGCTATCAATATTGCTATATAATTTATTAATAGAGGTCCCTCTACTCCTTTGGGATGTGGTATTCCAAAGGAAACATGGATTGGTAAGAAGGTGAGTTATTATTTTCTTAGAACCTTTGGTTATGAAGCATTTGCACATATTGATTCTGAATATAGAACCAAGCTGGAAATCAGTCAGAGAAATGTGTTTTTGTTGGATATGGCATTGATTAATTTGGTTATAGACTTTGGGATTTTGAAAATCATAAAATTATAAGAAGAAGGGATGTCATATTCAATGAGAAAGTTGTGGTGTACAAAGATCTATTGTAGCAACATGAGAAGAAAGAAAATGATTATGTAGTGTTGGATGATACTCAAAAGGAATATGTTCTAGTAGTGCCTTATGCTCTATAACAACTACAACAAAAAATACCACACACCCCAATAAATGTTAGATGATTAGAAGGGCTAAGTAGACCTCTATAAATATTTTCTCCCTATTTGTACTCTATTTTATTAACTAATGCTGGTGACCTTGAATGTTATGATGAAGTTGTGCAAGTGAGTAATAAGATTCAATGGGAGTCAACAATGAAAGAAGAAATGGAATCCTTGATGAAAAATAAGACTTGAGATTTATGCAAGTTTCCTATAGGTAAAAAGGTTTTATTGAATAAATGAGTTTTCAGGTTGAAAGAAGAGGATGGAGGTAAGAAAATATTTAAAGCTAGGTTAGTTGTAAAATGATTTGCACAAAAAAAGGGCATTAATTTTGATGAGATATTTTCCCTTGTTGTTAAAATGACTTCTATTTATATTGTTTTAAGTATTGTGGCTACTAAATATTTTCACTTGGATTAGCTTGATGTTAAAAAGACCTTTCTTCATGGTGATTTGGATGAAGAGATATCTATGGCACAACCATTTCTCTATGGAAAATGCTAAAGTTTTCAGCACACCTTTACCTAGTTATTTAAAATTGACAAAGGAAATGTGTCCAAAGACACCAAATAAGGAGGCTAATATTTCTAAGGTACCTTATGCTTCAACTATAGGAAATTTAACATATGTTATGGTATGTACTAGGCCAAATATTCAACATGTAGTGGGAGTTGTTAGTAGGTATATAAGACATATAATGATTGAGCATTGGAAAGAAATTAAATAGATTCTCATATATTTGAGACGAAAATCCATAAGTATTTACATTTTGGAAGCTCTACCTCTGATTAACAAGGTTATATTGACTCATATTTGTAGGGGCTATTGATACCAGACTGAGTACTATAGGTTGTGTATTTACTGTTGGTGGGACAATAGTGAGTTGGATTTCTCAGTTGCAAGAAGTTAATTCTTTATCCACTATAGAGGTAGAGTATGTTGCTACTATAGAGGCATCCAAGGAGATGATATGGCTTTAGTTCTTCATGGAAGAATTGGGATACCCATAGAGGGATAATTATTTGTTTACAGATAGCCAAAGTGTCATTCTTGTTGCTAAAAATTTGGCTCTACATTCAAAGACAAAACACATAGAGTTGTAGTACCATTTCATTCAATTAGTTTTGGATGATAGATAGTTAAAGTGGGAGAAGATACATATAGATGATAATCTAGCATATATGTTTACAAAGTTGGTCACAAGGGAGAAGTTTAACTCCTCTTTAGCTTTAGTTGGTCTTCTAAACTGAAGAGAATAAAGAACAACAAAGTCCAAGGTGGTTTGATATTCTAGTGGGAGCTACAAGTTTAGTGCTGCTATGATTGGTCTCCAAGTGGGACACAAGCGAGAATTTAACTCCTCTTCAACTTTAGTTGGTCTTCTAGACTAAATAGAATAAAAGAACAACAAAGTCTAGGGTCGTTTGATATTCTAGTGGGAGATACAGGTTTAGTGGTACTATGATTAGTCTCAAAGTGGGAGGCTATTGTTGTGGAGTCTGATCAGTCTCCAAGTGGGAGATTTTTGTGATGTGGGGCCTAACACTACTACATTTAACATCATTTTTTGATCAAAAATTTTGACCATCAACTAAATAAATTTAAGGTGGTTGAAATGTAAAGGCAAAAATTTCATTTTTTTACACATAAGACCCATGTTGGTCGAAATTTTGACCAACATAGGGCTTATACATCTGCAAAGTTTTAAAAAAAAAAATTGCCCTTTTACGTCTTTCGCGCTTAGTTTCATTTGACATTTTTTGAGCATTTTTGCATGGTTATCTCTGCACTTTCGCATGGTTTTCTCTGAGACTAGTTTTGTTTTAGGTTTTCTCCACCCACTTGATTAATGATGCCTGCTAGCCCTGGGAATAATATGAAAGGGGGCCCTGCATTTGCATCAATATAGGAGGGGAAAAATAGTAGTTCAAAACTCTCAATATTGTCTTTCTTTCATTCTTCCTACTGTGCTCGACTTCAAAAGCTCTTCCATTCATGACCTCCAATCACACCTACATCTTTAGTGGTCGAGGAGAGGGATTTCTCTTCGAGCATATTTCCATAGGTACATGTGTATTTTTGTTGTAGGTTTTTATGATAATATTGAAGATGGAAGTGAATACTATTACTATCATTATTATTTTTTATGCCAAAGTTCAGCCATTTTTGTGTAATATAAATGGGAGAGTCTACACTCAAGTGTTTTTTCTTAGTGATGTTTTGATGATAAGTGTTAAAAAGAGTCTAGTTGCAAAAAGAATGTAATGTACTTGTTGTTTCATTTTATTGAAAATGTGTAGATGCAAATTTATCATTTGGAATGTTGGTCTATTGTAACAACTATTATACTTTTTGTTATAGTAATGAAAGAAAAGAAAGGAAATGTATATGTAGAAGCTATAGTTGTAAAAGCTTAGAAGAAATAATAATGACAAATTTTTTATTTTATAAATATAGTTGTGTTGGTATCATATTTTTCTTGTATTTTTGTTTTAATAATACATAATTATATTGTATCATTTAGACAATAGTTTCATATTCAAAAAAATAACAAAAAGAAAAATAATTGAGTGTGTTTCTCTCTTCAACTCTAGAACATTCAACTTAAACATCAACACATAAAGATAATAATTTGAAATCTGGTGTGTTTAGTGCTTGGAGTTGTACTCTCAATACCTAGGCCATGTGGGCTATAAAACATGATATTCATGTGATTCTATGTTAGATAATGATGATGATAATGAATAATCACCATCTACTACTAGCTCATGTAGTGATAAAAGGTCTTCAATGCACCTCTAACTACAAGTATGCCATGGAAAACTTATGATGGAGATGACTCCTCAAACTAATAGACTATCATGGAAATTTTTTGATGAAGATGACATCTACAAATACTGGAGTATCTTCAAAAACTCATGATGAAGATGGCACCTAAATTTACTAGACTATAATTGAATTGATGTACTTTGGATCCTTCACCGAAAGTCTCTATCATTTTGTTAGAAGATGATTTATCTTCTAGTTCAACCAAAAGAATCTCTCTCCTATATTTCAACATTGCATTTAATTGTTTCATTGCAATTAGGTCTTCCCTAAAAGGGTTTCTAATTGGATGAATAACAAACTATCATGGAAAAATTGTGACGAAGATGCCACTTGCAACTATTGGACTATCATAGAAAAATTGTGATGAAGATGACATTAAAAACTATTAGACTATCATGTGTACAAGTCACAAAATGATTCCAACATATGAAATTAAGTGTACTACATAGGATAGTGATGACTAAATTTCCATGCCCTCCAAATTTGGTGGTTGTAACATTTATACCAATTTCATTTGTGGGATACACACTCTTGATAAGTTAGTTAGCCTTGCGACTAAGGTCGATGGGGAATGTTGACACATGCAACCTAAGCATGAGTTTAAATTTGATATTTCCTTGGGGATATTTACTTATTTTCCAAATAGGAGGTATCATCTCCATTTTGTCTATCATGATAAGTTGTCACAAGTTTTTTGAATGAATTTATTTTCTTATGTGTATTTCTTTTCATAGAATGAACTTAGCCAAATGAAGTTGAACATGTGAATGCTTGATGACCTGATTCAAGAATATTGTGTATATAGAGGCCTTGTACATTCTAGTATAATTTCTCCCTCATAAAAGGTCACTTAGGGATTCAGGAAAATGCAAGATGCATTTTCAAAGGGTTTCTTTTGTTAGTTTTGAGACACCAATAATTATTGAAATAAATAATTTATCCTCAGCAAGATATTACTTCAAATTGTCATAATCTGTGACTTTTGTTGACAGGTTTAGACATCTCTCTCACAAGTAGATCATTGAAGCTAATTACAGATGATACCAATCCAGATAATACATGCTCAAAGGAATTTTCTACTATTAACATTAGGAGTGGATAAGAGTAGGTAGTTATTAAAACCATTTCAAATGACATGTTGATGTATGAACTCCCATTAAATTTCTCACATAAGCATGATTAAGATGTTGAATTGAGATCTCCAATCGAACATGTTCATGGTAGTGAAGCTTACAGCTCCAACAAGACTTGTCATACTGATAAATTAGGAGTACATCTAGAAAATCATCCTAGGTGGAAAGGGAGACATAATGAGAGTTAATCACAAGGGAATTTAATGGTGGATTCTACCAAACAAAGAGATCATGCTTATCATTTCCTCTAGCAATTCTTACGTAAAACATCATTAAAATAATTGTTCCCTTTGATAGCGTCAAAGAGTGTATATATACAATATTTTTGAAGTTGTTTTGTGCTAAATGAACCTTTTGTGATCAAGTCTTGTAAATATCTTGGTTGTTACAATTGCAAATTTCTTAGTGGCTTTGTACTAGTACCCAAGATTAACATTGGTGATATTAGTAGAATTCCAAGTTTTTCTCTTGTATTCCTATTAATTATACTTGATTGTTGAATATGTTAAAGAAGAAAAAAATGCTAGTTAATTTACAGACTGGAACTAACCTGAATTGCTTGATGTATTTTTTAAATGTTGAGATGCATATACTAAGAATTTTTTGTTGCTACAGGCCAAGCCACAGTTGACAAACAGGTCAAAGCTTCCAACTATTGTGGATCCTGTGATTAAAAAGTTGTTGAACTTGAAATATCTTCAGCAAGTAAGTTGCATGCAAAATATTTCTTTTGAAGGGAATTGACATTATTTTTAAAAATGCATTCAGTTTATACAATTTTACTCATGTTTTGGTGGATAAAAACTTAACATTCTTCCACATTTCTTGCCCATTTTATTTCATATCTGAAATAAGACATAATCTTGCCATTTTCCAATAGCTAAATGTCTTTAACTGTGATTAGAATCTGGCATAAAATGTATTTTTAAGGTTAGATTGTCAGCTTCTTCTGGTTGATCGCCATTTGAAAATTAGAGGTGCTAATCCTTTCATTGTAGAGAAAATTTATAGTGCACTACATATTATCATAGTTACCCAAAAAAGTTGAGCCAAACATTTGATTATCTAGATTGAAAGTCATTGTCCACTTCATAATCTTAGCAAGAAGAACACCATAAGCGCTTGTGAACCAAGTATTTATGATGAAGCAAGAAGGAAAGAAAAATGAAAAATGTGTTGAGTCAACAGATAGACATTGGAAAGAAAGCCATTGATTATAAAAAGTATTAAGATCAAGTTTAAAAATAATGTTTTAATTGACAAGCACAAAGCAAGATTAGTAGTAAAGAGCAACAAATTTTCCTTCTACATTTGTGCACTATCTCCATGATTCCATGTTTGGTCCTTAGCCTCTTTGCAATAACCACATGATTGATGATTGCCAAATAGTGCCAACATACTATGTGGAAAGGCCCTTTCTAGATCATATTTCAATGCAACAATTTATCAAACGATGGTGCTTTGAGGGGAAAATGATCATCTTCAACCATGTGACTTTGGCTCATTGCTTCAAATTTCTTAGAGGATATAGAAACTTACTGACTGTAAACAATAGGTATATTCTTAGAAAAAAACCCATACTCATTGTAAACAACAGTTATGGACTTAATGCATATTTCATGAGTTGTGGTTCATAAAAACCCATACTCATCAGCTTGAATTGTTTGTTTAATACCCAATGCATTGAGGTGATGCTTACAATTTGAATTCCTAACAACTATTTCTCATCAAGTTAAATTATTTGTTTAGTACCCACTGACACTTACAAGGTTGAAGTATTGCAACTTCCTAGAAGGTTTGCCTACTCAATTCCATGATGATCCAACTTTCCTTGATCCTTGGGAGAATGAGCAGGAGCATCAAGGTTAAGGTTGAAGGAATGAGAAGACATTAAGGTCTCAAGATAACCAACATGACCATGTTAGAATAGATGATGTAATAAGACCCTTTGAAAGTCCTTTTTGATATGTTTGTAATCATTTTAGTTACATTTGAAAACCTTAATTAACAAAAACCATATGTGTAGATATAACCTTTAATCACAACATGTCTAATTTATTTGTAGGTATATTTTCCTATGAAGAAAGACCATGCCTGACAATATGAACCCAGAACAAAATAATGAGACAATGGCTGCATTGTGGGCTCAGTTCCAAAGAAAACTTGATAAATGTTATTGTCCTTGCAAAAAGTGTAAGGGCTTAAAGAATCAAAGAATTCTAATCACAACAACCTAGAGTCATTGTAGGCAATATGGTCATGTTGAAGGTGGCCATGATTTTTTTCCATTGTTTAATGTGGATTTCCTACTAGAGGAACATGGAGGTGTGAATATCCAAGCTAAGGATAACACTCCCATCGAAGAAGATGATAATGTGCCAGAGGACATGATTGAAGAAGATGGTATTGAGGCAAGTGATGAAGAGGCTCACAATGATGGTACTAGCGAATCTAATAATAATGATGAAGATGGTCTTGATATAGCTTTACTTGAGAAGGCACATGAGCCCTTATACGAAGGCTCCCAAACAACTCTACTATCAGCTATAGTGTTGTTGGTGAACTTAAAGGTTATGAATAGTATATCCAATGTAGCAATGTCACGTATGCTAAGGTATATCATTTTTGTCATCTTCAATGTTAGCATACAATTACTATTCATTATATTAACAATGCATATTTGTTGTTGTAGGTTGATTAGTGATTTTTCGTTACCACCATCAAACATTTTGCCTCGTTCATACTGAGAATTATCTAACATTATGGATCAGATTGGAATGAAGTATCAGACAATACATGTATGTCCCAATGATCACATTCTATATCATAAACAACATGAATTTGCAATAGAATGCCCTGATTGTCATGTTAGTAGATATCGGTTAGATCAAATTAAAAAAAAGTGCCTCACAAGGTTCTTTGGTACATTCCCATTATTCCACGTCTTGAATGGTTATTTAGGTGCACTAGCTTAGCACAATTTATGGATTTCCATGCGTGCAATAGAAGTCAGGATGACATTATGTGAATGCCTACCGATGTTTCTACATTTAAAGAGATAGAAGAAACATGGTCACACTTTAAAGAAGAACCTCGTAATCTAAAACTTTCATTGGCAGTGGACGGTGTCAATCCATATGGAGATATGAGATCTGTTTACTCAGTATGGCCTATTTTTGTTATTAACAATAACATTCCTCCTTAGATGTCCATAAAGAGGGAGCACATAATGTTGTAAATGATTGTTCCAGGTTTTTTTTAATTTTATAGTTATCTAAATTAATTTATAAATAGTGCATGAAAATGGTTATAATAATTACGTAATGTTTATGTTCATTCAATTGTTAGGTAAATACCAAGTTAAAGATATGAATGTATATATTGAGCCCCTAATTGATGAATTATTGAAGTTATGGAATGATGTCACTATGTATGACATATCTAGACCGATAGGACATTGACAATTTCAATTCCATGCAATGCTTGTATGGATAGTACAAGATGCTCCTGGGCTAACTCATTTTTGCGGTATGTTATATTGTTAAGATTACATATTTTTGGTATGTTATAGTGCTTACACATTACTATAAAATGCTTAAGTTGCATGCGATCATTGTACATGATCCAATTATACATGATCTCTTAGGTCTTTAGACAAAAGGAAAATTTGCATATCCAATTTGTGGTCCGAAGATGAAATGTTGTCATTCGAAAAGTTAAAGAAAGCAAGTGTTTGATGAGTTTAGACACTTTCTCCACCATAATCATAAGTATAAAATTTCCGAAAAACATCTTTTCAATGGGAAAGAAGAGACATCATCAAGGCCACGAAGAATGACACCACATTTATGGAAGTTGGAATACGATTGACTAAATCGTCGAGGTAATGTCTAATTTGTCATTCAAACTTTACAATTTGTATTTCGATATTGTCTTATATTTACTAATGCTATAACTGATGCTCATGAAGGTCATCAAGGCATCAATGACCAACTTCCTAGATGAATGAAAATTTATCCTACTCAATTTAGTAGGTTACCATACTACAAGGATCTCCCAATTGCGCATTTGTTTGATGCTATGCATATTGGAAAGAATGTAATAGAGACACTATGGAAAATGTTGGATGGAAGGTGTGATAGAGAACAAATTGCTAAAATTTGTATTGACATTCATGAATCTAATCATGCACAAAAAGTTTTCATTGAATCAAATACGAATGGAGACCGCATAAATACAAGTTCCCTTCCTTGGTTATTAACGAAGCAGCAAAGTGATGCATTAAAAGAAGTCATAAAAAAAAAAAAAATTCCAATAGGATTTGCTACAAATATGAGCACTCTTCTATCAAAGAAAGGTGATTTTGGGCCAAGGTTGAAAACACATGATTGGCATACCTTCCTCAAGGTAAGTCATGTTTTCTACTTACAGTATATTTGTAAGATTGAATGTAGTACCAGTTGCATTATTTAATAATATATTGAAATGATCATTTTTTAATGATTGCAGTTCGTCCTACCTCTATCCCTTCCACAATAGTTTGAAAACAATATTAAACAAGTTATATATGATCTTGGAAAATACATGAGGTTAGAAGAGTGTTTTTTCTTAGATTTGTAGCTTTTTATTTGAAATCTATTGTATAATTTATTTGAAATCTCCTCTATGTTTTTTTGCATGTTGAATCTCTTTTAGGTGGTTATCATTTAAAAAAATTGATAAAAAAAGACATAAAATATTGGAAGAGAAAAATTCCACAACTTATGTGTGAAATACAAAAGTGTTTAACTCCAATGTTTTTCAATGCTCAAGAACACTACCTCATACATCAAGTTGAGGAGATTGAATTGTGTGGACCTGTACAATCTAGATCAATGTGGATGGTTGAGAGGCACTTGAAATTTATGAAGGGCTTGGTTCAACAAAGAGGATGTCTTGAGGGTTCTATGATAGAGGGATACATGATATACTAGACCATGGTGTATATCAGTGAATATCTTCCAAAGTTTGTAGCAAGTATCCATGTAGATCGCATTTGGGATCCCAACTGTAATGACAAATTCAAAGGGGAGTACTTGACAGGGAAAGGTAAATTGAGGAGGGTGAGAGGTAATTATAAGTTTTTTTTTATAATTTAACAATTCTTATCCATCATCAATATATATAAGTTGTTTCTAACTGGTGTAATTGTCTTCTTTATAGTTGGTCATGAGTGGGATGCACTACACTTGTACATTGCAAACAATCTTGATTGTATGATAGTGTGGATTGAATAGTCTCAAGAAAATGATTGCTCATTAACATGCAATAGTGTTGCATCATTGGTTAAAGAAGCTCATCATAATGGAGATCCCAATATTATGCCAATGGTACTTGATCTAATATATGGCTTAAGAGATACAAAGGTATGCATAATATTACTAATCATGAGACATAAGTTTAATATCAACTCATAGATCAATGAGAAGATTCTTGACATGTTTGAATAATTTTAGGTCAAACATCACAAAGCTATGTACTACTATGGCTATAAATTCCGCACAAAAAAGTTAGATGAAACAAAGAAAACGTGTGATTTCGAGATAAGTTTTGTGTTCGCGGTCACTAATATTTCATCTAGAACTGACATACATCCTCAAAAATATGAAAATAAATACTATGACATTTTGGATGATATACTTTAGTGCGACTTTGATTCATTCAAAATAGTTCTATTTGTCATCAAATGGTTTAGGTTATGACTGAATCGAAATGATCTCGATAGGACTGTTATTGAACACGACAGTGGATTTACTATGATTAATACAAGGTCATTTGAGCCAATCAGAGATGAGCCCTATGTTCTTCCAAGTCAATGCGAGCAAGTGTTTTACTTTGGTGTTCCAGAAAAACTAGGTTGGTCATTTTTTGTTAGATATGACCCAAGAGGAAGGCCAGTAAAGTATAATGTGATTGAAGAAGAAGATATTTAAGAAGCACAAGAGGAAGTAAATGATTATCAGGAATGACAGTTACCTAGTGATGAAGAAGAAGAAGATGGTGATGATTTTGGTCATGCTAATGATAATGGCGATAATGATGATGATGATGTTGATGATGATCATGATCATGGTGATGAAGATGGTGATGATCATGGCGATGATGGTCATGATGATGATAGTGATCAAGAGGATGATGATGTTGATGAAGATGGTGGTGGTGATGACAATGATCAAAGTGAGAAGTTCAATGATGATGATAATGATGACATGGATGAAGATCATGATGATCAATAAAATCTTCAGATACGATCAATGTCAACTATGATAGGGTCTTGTATGACCAAATATTTCTTTCCAAACCATATGTGCACATATAAACATTAAGTAGAACATGCCAAATATTTTTTTAGATATAAACATTAGTTACGCTAAATTTTTAACTTAAGACAAATGATTTACATATATAATCTACTTTATTATTAATATTGTTTTTGATAAGTCTATTACTTTAATTTTGCTATTGATTTCTAAGACTTACTAATTTTTTTCATAGGACGATATGGATGCACCATCTCAAACACCTTCAATAGAGGTAAACAGTAATTATTGTAAATTTTAATGTTAATATAGAAACAAATGTCTTATTATTATGTTCTTTTCTTTATGTTTTTGGAGTTATTTTGATGAAAGTATACGAATATTTGATGTCACAAATGATAGGAAAAAGCTACAATGATTACTGATCAAATGCAATCTAAAATACGAGCATCATATCTACATGAAATTGGCCTTAGTACTAACCCTGTACTCATCACCCAACAAATTATGCAAAGATACACTGATGATCTTGTTAAAATTATCATCAAGGGTGACAGAAGTGAGGAGAAAGAGGCACTGAGAATAGAATTGGACCACAGAATCAAATCTTTGAAAGTAAGTAGTAATATAAGTTCAATAGATATTAATCTTTTATAGTATCTTATGGATCGGGATATTAATTTTATGTATTCTTGTATAGACATATATGCTAGTCACAAGGTCACATGGTGAACATGGTCAGGATTGTTGCGCAGTACCTTCGTGTAAGTAACACTTTGTTTTTTTTTATCAACATTATAACACTTACCTTTGTTTTGTGGATGTTTCTCACTAGTATTGCAAATGTCTTTGCTAAAAATATTCTATTCTTTAGCTCATGATGAAGTGTGGACTCCTTCTTCAGTTGGCGGTCCACTATTGTCTACTGCATTGTCGACAACAAGGACCATGCAAACATCATCATCTATGCCCAGTAGAACTGGTAAAACCTTGTTTTTCTATATTTTGTAATGTGATATATTTTGTAATGTCTTTCTACAAGTTGATGAATAATGAAGTAGCATATTAGTGCTTAAATGATGTCTACAGAAGCTTGCATACACAGAAACACATGCATACACACACCATGCATACATACATACATACATACATATATATATATAGCCACACATAGAGAGTCATGGACATAGGTAGGGAGGTAGACCAATAGAGAGCAGTACTAAAATTGTCATTTAATTGTATGATGTTTTAGTTGATAGAGCAACAAAGAACAATACTACTAAAGTTGATTCATTTCCTGGAGCAGTTTGTGTGATTAGTACTGGTTCATATGGAGGGATATTGTTGCTAAATAAGAAAACTATGTTTCCATTAAGAGAACGAAAGCTTCCAGGTGCTTCAAAATTGATATTATTTAAAGTGTAAATTTAGTTTATTTTTACATTACTCATTTTGGACTAATAAATCCTTTATTTTTTTGTAGGTAATAATGCTTTCTTTGAACATCTTTTTCATATGACATTGAGACTATTTGGACCCACCATACGTAAAAGGTACATAGTTTCATATCATTGCTACATAATTTTTGTTTTCTTCTATTTATTGTAATATATTAAAGTTATTAATCTAACAATCTATTTTTTTTTTAAAAGGTGGAACTTACAAGCTGTGGAATTAAAAAATCAGCTGATTGCATCCATTGAGGAGAAATTTGGGAAAAATATTTTTGGCACTGGCCTACTTCTGAAAAGAGCAGCAAAGCATATAAAGACTGTGAGGGGTCAATATAGAAGGGCTCTTAAGGATAACTGAAAGTATGATCATCCTCCTATGATTCCACCGATGGAGTGGAATGAAATAATAAAAGATGCAAAGGAGAAAAGATTATGTGAAGATAGAGATAATGAAGCAACATAGGGCAAAAAGAGGTATGTCATTATAGTATTAAGTACATTGTAATCATGCACTAATTATTGATATTTGTAAATATATCATCTAAGATGTTTGAAATTGTTCGTAGATTGCAGGACACATCCGTGGCTACAAAAGCAAGAATAGAAAAGGTTGGCCAACACAAACTTGGCTCTGGTGGCTATATGAATCTGCAGTCTCAACTTGTAAGTAGAGCAATGAATTTTGTATTTTTTTTAAATATAATGTTGCAAACAGTTTTGTTCAATGAAACCATACATGGAAAATTGACGTTATCAAGCAAAAAACATAGGGCACAAATTTCAATGTGGAGGTCATAGATGAAGATAGAAAAATTGCCTTCAAGGAAGGCTATAAAGTTGTGGTTGCATACCTACATGAAGAATCTATAAGCCTTGCCCAAGAATCTAGTGCACCAAATAATATCTCACAGGTAAATTGGTCAGATGAAAAGTAAATGAAATTAAATAGTTGAGAAGATTCTTTTTTGGTATTAGTTTTAAACGTAAATTGACTACATAACAATGTGCATAACATTTTATTGTAGCCTTCATATCCTACCACAGACCCTGCTCCTGACGAAGGCCATGATGTGCATTATAGTGGTGGAGATATTAATTTTCTATTGGAAATTAATTATGCAATTATGAATACAATTTAACATCTTCAATTAGAATTTGACATGTATCATTTTTTTGAATATTTCAGAGCATGTTGAACATTATGCTGAAGGAGTGGACCATGTTCCAAGTGTTCAACATGTTGACATGGTGGTAGATCAAAATGTTAATGTAGATGATGTGGCATTTTCAGGTAAGAAAAATGTATTTTATGTTGTACTCATACTTAATTACAAACTTGTAACAATTAGAAAAAGAAAAAGAGTATGCCAATTTATCGCATTCACTTGTTCTTGCAACAGAGCCCCCTTTAATGCAGCAACTTCCTGCTCCTCCAAAAAGAAGGAGCCATCATAATTTGACATTACACATGCCAGAAGAGGAGGAGAATGAAGTAGATATGGATGCTCCTATGAGTGCTTTTCTTAAGAGAGCTCAGAAAAACAAAAAAAAGAAATGATGTTTCAAAAATCTTCTTTGATAAACCTTGTTGGATAATGAAAGAACTTTGTTTTAAGTAATTTTGTATGAAGGATGCATATTAATAGCGATTTTTAGTTTATGTTAATGAATATTGTTATGTGTTAATGAAGTTTTGATTAGTATTGTGTATTAATAAATTTTATATCATATTAATGAATGTTATGCGATTGTATTGATTGAATGTTATAGTTCATAAATGGATGAATGAATGAATGAAGTATGTAATTAAATGATAATGGGTACTTTAGATTGGTGTTAGGGGGAGGGGGGTGAGGCCAGATGAGCTTCCACCTTCACATAGTTGGCCTTGTTAAGTAGAGAATATTATAGTATTCTTGAAACCAAGTGAAGCTCAAATTTGTTAAGTCTTCAAACACACATCCCAATTCTCTTTAACGAGACTGGAGTTTTTTTGCTTGTAATAGTCTCATTGCAGTCATCTTTTGGTTCCTTGAACATATAGTTCTTGCTTATTTTAAATCCAAATTATTAGATATTTGTCCACATTGAAGTTAGTTTGGCATAGAAACTTGCATATTTTATTATATATATTTAGTCAACTGAAAACAATGTAGAAAGCATTCACATAGTTGATGTCTAACAAAAGAAGACAATATGCAGATACTATTTAGCATGGAAATCATCGTAGGTGAATTGTGTGTGTATGTACACACACACTCATATATGTATGTATATATATAACTTCAAACAAATGTGTAGACTCAATTAGCAAGAGACACCAACCTCAAATCCTACAATGTAGAAGGAACTGACCTTTGAAATGCAAAGTGTTTGTAATGTAGGTAGATTTGCCTTAGATCTCCTTCAAGGTCTTCAAAAAATCTGTCTTGGACTTATGAATAATCCACCAAGATTTTAGATAGTGTTTTTCAATAAATTTCTAAACTTGGAATATACCTTCATAAAAATTCTGCCTTAGATCTGCTCATCATATTCAAAATAAGCCTTCACATGTCTGTTCACTTAGGTCTGATTTAGGTCTTCCACAAATTTTCCTTATAATTATGCTCTTGAATCTCTTAAAATCTTCTTTGTATTCAAATGATATTTAATGAATTGATTGATACAAATTTCCTCATACTTGAATCCAAATATCATTATCATTGTCAAACATAACATAGACATAAAATCATTTTGGTTATTCGCTTGTTATACAAGTTAGTCTTATCTTTTTGGTTTTCACAAGTCATGCACTTATGCATCTTTGGGATATCCACAAGCTATTAGAGATGTTTGGATGGTTCATGTCCTTATTTTTTTGTGTTTGTTTGTAGGGTTTTTGCCATGAAGTCTATGGACATACATGTTGGATGTTTGTGATAGACATGTCCACCTATAAGAAAAGTATCAAATGTAGAAAAAATGCAAAGAAAAGCTTGTAAGGGTTTTAGGTGTCTTTAGGCCTAGTACAACTTGTAAGAGTTTTAGGTGTCTTTAGAAGGGTTAGTGAAGTTATAAAACCTTTGAAAAGGTTAGTGAAATATATTAAAGGCATATATGATTGTAAGTTGTCGAAGTTAACACTTTGTGTCAACTTAGACAACAAATTTTAGTTTATAACTAACTGGTAATACTCAGATAGTTAGACAGCAGTAGTTGTTTACTATTGTTTGGTTATTTAGAAGGGATTTGTTGAGTATTTGGGGTGGAAGTAGAGTTGGGGTGGTGAGACAAGGCATTGTGAAAAAAATTTAATCAATAAAATAATCCTATTCTCTACAATTCAGTCTCTGTCCCATGGAACAGTGAGTTCCTATGATGTATCAAATGCATTTTGACTAATATTTAATTTGAGAACATTTTATTATTTTTGTTATCTTTTCCACGCATTCTTTTAATTTTCATTACAGGTTGAGTAAGGAATAATAGATTGGTGCATTCAAGCCAGTGACTGGTTAGGCACAGTCAACTATACTTATTCTGAAGTTTCCAATGTAGATTTTCTCCTACCACTTGTAGTCACTATTATTGGTGGGAGTCAATGAGGTTGTGATAATTTATTTGTACTATATTAACCAAATGTAGGAGAGTGGGAAAACTGGGTGTAAGTGCAATGTTGGATGGTAATTGCTGATGGAGGTTTAGCCTAGATTAGACACCAGTCTAATAGATAGTGGATCATTTCATGTTTGAAGATGTTTGGGGGGTGAATCCTTCATGTTTGGGGGGTGTCTCTATTACCAAAAATGAGACAGTAGAGCACTGCTAGTGTTACAATGGGAAAAATATGTCTTTCATTGTGATAGACTATTTCTAAGTCATCTATGTTTTTTCTTGCTATTGTCAAGCAGTCTTTGTTTTCCTTGAGACCATGAACAAAATTATCTACCATTTTTGCTAATGATAAAATTTTGACTTGAACAATGATAAAGTTAATTATTAATCATTATAGTGGAACAACTTTTGACTTGTTCAAAAATTTTAGTCAAAGGTGTTGGAACTGACAGTGAACCGCAAGCTCCTAGAAATCACCTGCAACCAAAATGCATGTTACATCTGTGTCTAAGAGAGAATATGATCCAAAAAGCATGCCTACTTTGGTGATTTGGCTATTATTGCAGCACTACAAAGTGTCTTATAGTGTTTCTCATTTTCTTAAATAATAGTCAATTAGTTCATGATTTCATCATATCTTATAGTGGAACAACTCCAAGAATCTTGGGTAAATTGCTTGCTATAAGACTTTCTTGTATAGGACACTCAATAATGTGGGCTAAGTGGTGGGCACAAAGAGGAACAAGAAAGGATCTCTACAAGTGCACGGTGTAGTAGAATTCAAAAATGAAATTGAAGTGCTCTCATATATTCATTATAAGAATCTAGTCAGGCAAATTGGCTTTCATCTCCATTCATGATGGAACTTACAATTATGCATATCCACAACAATCTTTAACTTCCAAAAAACAAGTTAAACCTAAAGATAAGCTATTTGAAGACCTGGTTGACTTTGCCAAGGCAAAAAGTAAAACTTCACCCAATAAAAGCAAAAGTTTTTAAAAATTAGAGGTTGCTCTCTAGGATGGTTTGTACTACATATCTTCAAGTAGCTTGCTACAAGTGATGGTTTAGGTTTAGCATCAGTTTTATTGAAGCCACTGTATAGTCTTTTGTTCAATTGAGGTTTAGTATTCATTGTGTTATATTATTCCTAGTGCACTACAATTTAATTTATTTCTTGTTACTTTTTTTTTCTGATATGAAATTCCTTTTGAAGATTTGTATATTGAAACAAACTTATGTTCTTACCTAGAAGGTAAATGATTTTAATAACAGTGCGAAAAGATCCACATATATATTTCAATGTATTGCTGAAGCTTTTTCTATTTCAGATCTCAAGTAGTGTGTAAGTTGTTGGTGTTTCAAACTAATGAAACTATCAAGCAACAAAATGCTTAATATCACAGTGAAATGACTCACACAATCTAGGGATTAGCCAATTTCCAATATCAACTATATGAATGAATCACTATAACCCAACTTCAACAAAACCAAATGATGGTTTCCTACTCTTATGGCTCTACTAAACCAAGGCAGGTATACCTAGGGATAATTCTAATGCAACTGTGTATGAAATTATCTTAGTTTCATTCTAATTCTCATCTATTACCCTCACAAACGTACACAGGTCACTTCAATTCTTCAATGCTCTCAAACGTATACACATCCCTTATCAGCAGATCCAGTCATAATTCTCCTAAAATTTACAAATATTCTTGGAAATAATAGCTACCTAAGACTTAGGAATTAGATATAAATGAGTTGATACCAGCATTTATAATTCTTGAACAGGATTGAAAATAATTTTGATTTTTTAAGATGATTTAATATGCAGCAGCAGAATTCATCCTTGTTCACTTCTAATTTATAGGACCAATGCCTTATCCATTGGGCAAGAAATTGACTATTGGCAGAGATCTAATTCAAATAACTTGTATAAGAATTAATCAACTGCAATCATATATCTCCATTCTTATGCAATATCCCTTTTATGAACTCATAAACCCTACTGATTTACTGAAGCATTTATATAATTGCTTGAATTAAAAGCAACAATAAAACTAGGATACAACCCATCCAGACTGCATTCAGCCAAATAAACCTTATTTAAATGACTTCAAAGTAAACAAACCCATAAACTGGAGATAGAAATTGATGACATAGATATAGTGTAAATACCCCTTTGTATTATATTTTTCATATGACTAATACAATAACCAATAGAAAACCAATTGAATGCCCAAAATAGATTGCCATTTCTATCATTTCAATTTGGTTATTAGAAAGTACAATGGAAGCAAAATCAAAACCTTTGCATTCTATTGGACTGACTAAATATGTACTCTTCTTGAAAGAAATAAAAAATTGCACAAGGCTCAAACCATCACAATGCCTTGAAAACTCATTTATATAGCATGAGTTGCAACAAGCAAAGGGCAATTGTGATCTGACAAGTGTCCAAGGAACAAAGCATCATACAACAAACAAAAAAAATTGCAACAGAATGCCAGGTGTATCAAATATTCCTTTAGGTAGGCCTATTCCAATTTCTGTTGTGAATCATCAACTTTTGATTTGTCTCTCATTATTTTGGCTCCTCATAATACATGGCTACCAAGCTAGCCAAAGAAGGATGATCTTGTGATACCTCCAAATTGGTTTTCTCCTATGGGTTTTCACTACTTTCACCCTGAGCAGGCATTATTACCTTTTCCCCTTTTTCTTTTTTCAGTTTTGGTGCTGAGGTGTCAATAACCTACACCTCACCTTCTTATTTCTCATCATCATCTGAACTATCCTCCTCTATCTGCTTGTCCAAGAGAAGATCTGCCATCCAAGTGTCAAATTGTATATCATCCAACCAGTAAACTGTAGGATATCATTTTTCTTTTTAATATATAACCAACCTCCTTTTCAAAACCAACAAATTCTTGCTTCAAAGAATCAAAAAAGAATTGGACTTTAACCAATTCCTCTGTTGTGGTGGCCCACCAGGCATGCCCCTTTTCATTAATAACTTTATTTATCCTTGTGCAGAAAAGGTCATCCAATTCTTTACTCCACTCTTTCTTATTTTTTAATTTCTTCTTTCTATCCAAGGCACAAGGAAATAGATCAAATTTTTCATTCTTGTACTTATTCAAATAAGAAACAATTTTTAGTTGTAGAGCAACTCTCCTGTTATCAAAATCTGACAGGTCATTAGCAATATCATACAATTTTTCAACATGGTCATTGGAAGAATTTATAAATGAATAACATAGAAGGGTGATTTCCTTTTCCCTTCTTCCCCATTTATTAACAATAGGCTTGAGGGTATAATCATGAGTTTTCAATTCCTCCCATATATCTATTTCTTTTACCAACTAATCAAAGAATAAGGGCCACTCATTTTTGTCCACTAAATGCATTAGAGCCTTTCTAAGCTTATCCTCATATTGCATATTTAACTCTACATGTAAGGCCCATAGTTTTCTCTTCTCGTCTTCAAATTCCTCAGTTGTATAATATTCAAGCCTTTGAGGTATGTCTAGTATCTCTACAAGGGGGGTGGATTTAAAAGGTTCAACTGGAGGACGGGGGTATGTTATTCTTGGCCTTATGGATTTCCCCATTACCTTGTTTTCAAGTTCAATTCTCCTTTTTACCTCCCTATTATAGGCCTCAAGAAGTGTTTCATATTTATTTTGTAACTCAAACATAACCTGTTCCTCCTTCTTAGCAGTGGCCAATAGAAACTTAGAAGAATCCACATTCCAATATGCAGCCTGTACATGTGAAGTGTCAGCAACCCTTCTTACAAGTATATTTCCCATCAACCCAGACTCATCTGATTGTGATGGTGTGGCTCTAGATCCCTTTCTCAATGACCAATTGACCAATGCAGCTTGATCTTCAATGAATGAAGTGCCTTGGAAGTCTCTTCTATTTGGATCTTGCAACTCCAATCTACTTGAAACAAAATTGAAAATTAATGCATCTGTAGTATCCCAATTGGGAAATAATAAAATGTTAGATGCCTTTATCATTTTCCTCCCCTCCTCAAAACTTATATTCTGTAATTCCTTCATCATTTCTTCTTTAATTTGGTTTTCCATGGAAGTTTCATCCATTTTTGGATGCTCTATTTTCATCTTTTTACGTTTCTTCTCAAAAACGTTCATGTTTGTCCTCCATGCAAACTGCTGAAAAGCCCTTGATTTCACAAAATTTTCATTAGTCAAAAATTGATGACTTGCCTGCTCTAATACAGGGTCCAACTCCCTACCTCTATAATCAACTATTGTTAGATCCAAACTTGGCAGAGGAAGTTCTGGAGGGTTACCCTCATCTAATTCTACTTGAGTAATAAAAATATCTCCCTATGATCCCATTTGTTCAACCTGTACACTAGTGAGTTGCTCTTCTCCAATCCTCAAAGGAGACTGGGTGGGTGAATATTCCTCATCTTGAGGCATTTCTTCTATCATTACCTTTTGCCTCTTAGGACTAGGCTCTTCAGGTCTCACCTCTTGGGCTATACTAGTAGATCCTATTATTTGTTTGCCCTTGTCTATAGGAACCCTTTTATTTTGAATTATAGTAAATGCGAGCCTCTTTTGTACAATTATTTTATCAGTTCTCACATTTGGAGTGAAAGCCAACCTCCTCGTGACCTCTCTGGCCTTATCAGGATATGAATCAATAAAAATTTGTTTCTTTTCATTCATGACCTCCATTATTTCAGGGAAGATATTCATGAGCTTACTTATTTTGTTAGCCTCTGTAATAGCATTATCCAAAGGATCATATTTATTATCAAAACAATGAATGAATTCTAAGACTTGAGAATAAACTCTCCATTTTTCCTTTTTAGTTTCCTACTCCTGCAATGAGAATTCATTCCTTATAATATCCTCTGGATAATAAGAATCGTGCTTGACTGGTCCCAACTTGATTCTATGCCTCAGCATCTGATTGAAAAATCCCTTAGAATCACAAAAACATGGATGAGAGATAGCAATCATATACTGCTCCAAAATTTTATGCAAAAAGATCCATCCCCCTTTTGTAATCACAAACTGATGGGTCACTATGCAGGTAGGGAAAATTGACCCTAATTGCCTTTTCAACAAAAACATTTCTTCCACTTGCCCTAACTGCCATAAAAATTCAGCCACTCCCACCTTCAAAGGAACTTGGTAAGGCAAAACATTAGGGTTCCCCTTGAAACCATAGATTCTAAAAATAGTAGAAACAGGGTAGGGGATGATATCTCCCCAATTATGTGAAACTTTCAAGTCATGGGGGTTATCCATAGGCCTGATGAGACTCATTAGTACCCTAGGGATTCTGGGATTGTCACTCAATATGAGGCATCTTAATTTAGCAGCAAAATATCTATCAAATTTGACAAAACTAGCATTACTTGCATCCTAGGTCATATCTGCACTACACAACTGGACTAGCAGTATTTCCCCATTGTCCTCTCTATCTAGTTCCATCTCATTACCAAAATATGTCACTCCTTTGAAAAAAAACATATGTATTAAGAGAGAGTAGTGACCAAATTTTTTTTTCACCTTGCCCTTTGCAATCCCAACTAAACCAATGTGAATTTCTTCAACCAAAAAGGAAGCAAAATAAAAAATAACATCTACACTAAAGGAAGCAATCTAAACCATCATGTACATGAAACCAATGGGCATAAATTCTTTCTCATCTTCACCAAAAACTTGGCATAAGGTCCTGTATATCTCTATAGCCCGAGAAGTGAAAAAGATCTTCTTAAAAGGATCTCTAGAGGCTGCAGTAATTATTGGCAAAGTTCCTATTGTACCAATATGTTCCCTTACTGCACCTCCCCTAATTACATCCTTCTTTGCTTTATATTCATTCTCTGATTCTAGTAGATTGATTTGCACATGGTAGTCTGATAATGGTTCCAGGTGAAAAAACTCTCTAATTTCTTCAGGAGTAATTGAGACCAGAGGCACACCATCCTCTGTTATTACAACCCTAATGGCTTGGTAATAATTCTTAGCAATGACTTCAAGCAAATCATAATCCATGAAAACACTTGGGACTACTAACTTTCCCAAATCAAAATTCTAGACATTAGCATGCGGGGCAAACAAATTTCTTTCCAAAAACCACTTTTTAAACAAGATAAGGCTAGTTTGAGTAGTTGTTGCATCCCTAACCCAGTTCCCCTTGTCATATAGGCCATCAGCAATTTTAAGCCTAGGGTTTAAGGAAATTAACTTTTTAACTTGTGCAAGCTTTACAATAGATTCTGGGAGTAATTCTAATAAATCATCGTGGACATTCCTATCCATATAATTAATTTGCCCAGAGAATGGTTTCTTAGGAGGCATTTTGACAGTATTGAGAGAATTGGAATGCCATAGAGGTTATAATATGAGTACTTACTTGACTTGCTAAACTTTTTATTCTTTGAACTTCTAAAATTTCTCTCAAATGACAGAAGAATAGTTTCACATCTTTACCAGGCTTAACACACCACAATCAATCAAGCTCTTGTGCTTAGAAAATTTGTAATCTCTATTCACATGGGAATGGAATTAATGAAAATCTCTGTGTTATACTCTATTTCTCCCACACGTGAAGCTTTCACTTCTCATAAATGTGCTGAATAGAATAATAGAGTGGCGTCGTACTTTCTTTTTTAAACTTGTTCCATTTATCCTTCAAAAATCTTACGATCTGGGAATGACAACTAAGCTGACTCAGCTTTCTTCTTAACACATTGGCATTCAAGCCAATAAAACATCTCCACCTATACCTTTCCTTCAAGGCTGGTGCTTCAAACCGGGCCCATGGATGACTACGGACATGTGTCATCAACTCACTAACTCGTTATACATAATTCTCAAGAACCTTTCCATAGTGAGCTAGCGATGATCATTGATCTTACTTTAATCATGTGGTGGACAATTGAAACAACCTTTAAGAACACGATGGTGAGTCTATTGCTCATTAACTTGATATACCTAATTTTCACACATCTCTTTATAGCGAGTCAACGAGCGTTGTCGATCTAGACTTGATCTTGTGGACAATAATTTTATTTCAACAGTGGTGGGCCACACTCACTAACTTGCTATACTTAACTTCCAAGCACTTCTTCATAGCGAGTCAATGCCACCCTTTGATCCTGGCTCGATCTCACAATAAAAAATCTTCGTACCTAGTACACGAGAAGTGGGTCCATGATATCACTGTCACTGAGCTGGCTCAACACGCTGGCACATATATATATTTTCTAATCTCTACATGGCATCAAATTTCTTGGGCCTCTCCATGTCTGTGACTTTTAGGTGGGTCACTATATCACTACTGACATAAAAACCAACAATCTGGCTAGCGATATGGTGAGTTTTGATGAATCAAAATCTTCCTACTCAAAGATGCTCAATGGGATGCCACCGTGTAACTTGATCTGCACAACTCAGCCTTATCACGTCACTCATTCAGGGCCCACCTTTGAGGATTTTCAGTTACATTACCATTTTTCTAGCAATCGCTACATTGCTACTGGCATAGATACCAACAAACCCAACTAGCAATATGGCGAGTTTCAGTAACCATTTTAAAAACAATGCCCAGAAATAGAAACTACAAAAGACATTAACCTGCAGAGGGACAAAAGTAAAATGTGCACCATATCTTCATCAGGATCCTCCAAAATTACTTCTTACCTCAAAAGGATGTCGTCTTTGGAAAATCTGGGCATTTTCTATATTGCCATCAGCAAATTGCAAGTATTCTCGTTAGTGAATTGGCAAATCACCGGATAAATTTGAATTCCAGTGACACCACTTGCAAGTTTTTCCCACATGCATTCCTTCTTGAAATTGATAGGTCTGGGACATATCACATGGTCATAAGATCATCCTGTGAACACATTTCACGGCATCAGATTCCACTTTTCAGTATTACAGGTAATTTTTTCATTGATCGCTATCTCGCTATGCATAACATATGAGCATCTTGCCATAGTGAGTATGCGAAAACCATGGATTCAAATCAGATCCGACGGTAGGACTAAAAACCTTTTTCATAAGACTCAACCATGACGTCCAAACAGGCGGGAGAAGAATATCAATTCTTCGCCCCTTTTTTCAAAAAGAATTCGCGTGAGGGTAAATTTTAAAAGCCAAACCTAGGGTTTTTCACAGACTTTCAAATGTATCAAAATACACTAGACAAAAACCTAAAACCTTATGACTTACCAGAAGATTCTCATCTGATTTTTTTTATGATTTAAAGAAAATTTGATACGCAAAAAATTAGACCAACATGAGCATTATCTTTTCTTATCATAGTATTTGTGGGAAGTAATTACCTGTGTGGCCTTCCACTATTCTCTGGTTCACAATTTGATTGTGGCATTTTGTTCGAAGCAAAGCTTTATAAGTACAAATCTAGGATATTTTAATAGATCATTTACTTGTGTGATGGGATAAAACCCATTTTGGTGCCCTAAAATAAGATAACTATATATAGAAACTCAATCATTGAGACATTTCGTATGGACTTGAGCTATCTTGATCTAGGCTCAGATCTGTTTCTATGCATTTGCTATAACTATTTCTGGGCTTTAATCTACAATGTGAGACACTTATTTTGTTGGCAAGTAATTTAAATAGGAAGCATTTTCTACCACTAATGTCTGAGAGTTTGTTTTATAAATGATATCTAAGTTTATTATTATCAATATGCATGAAATCTTTAAGATCATACAAGATTTGCTTTCATCTAGAGTTGCATAGGTGTTGAAACTCCTTTATTATATAAAGGTTGTTGCTGGAACTAACTATTTGAAAACATCATAATGTGGGTTATTTTCATATTGCAACACTGTTAGCCAATCAAAAAAGATGTAGATTTGAAATCTGTTTCACTTTTTTTTCATCCTAAATTAAAATACATCTACATTATTAATAGTCATTTTTTGTGTTTTAGGTGCAATTTACCATATAACCCAATTTTTTATATGTCTTTTGAGTTAGTCCTTTGCTCAAACAATAAATTAAAAGATCATTTTATTGTAGGGCCCTGAAGTCAGAAGTGGAGATCTACCATAGCCTATCATGCTCACAAAGGGCCAAGAGTTTACTTTCACAATCAAAAGAGGAGTGGGCTCTGAAGACTGTGTAAGTGTGAATTATGATGATTTTGTGAATGATGTGGAGAAAGGAGACACACTACTTGTTGATGGTACGTTCTCTTGTGCTGGCTTGAAAATTCATCTATTAGTTGAAAAGAACAGAGTTACTAATGTTATTCACAACATTTTCATAGCTTTCTATTTCTTATCATTATTTGAATTTCTCTAGGGGGGATGATGTCACTACAACTGAAGTCAAAAACATTAGATTCTATAATTTGTGAAGTAATCGATGGAGGAGAGCTTAAATCACGATGACACTTAAATGTGCGTGGAAAAAGTGCTAGCCTACCTTCCATTATAGGTTAAGACCATTTTATCAACTCTCAAGCATGCATAGAAAATTAGATTTTTGTTGCTTATTGACATGTAAATCTCAATCTACTTCTTTCTTAGGGGCTTTGATTTCATTGTGATTTCCCTTTTTTGTACCTAATATTGATTGATTGAAGTTACCTAGAATATAATTGAATGATATGTTTATCAATCTTGAAATATGTGTAATATTTGTATTTTGTTGTTACTTGTATATGTGATGAGTTGTTTTGACCAACACAGCATCTAAGATAGCTTAATTTGGTATATGATATAATCTATTTCTTGTGTTTTTTTTTTTACAGATAAAGATTGGGATGATATTAAATTTGGAGTTGAGAATGGCATAGACTATTATGTTGTTTCCTTTGTTAAAGATGCTAAGGTGTTGCATGAGTTGAAAGATTACCTTAAAAGTAAACCTTTGAAGCAAAATTTTAACTTTCTAGTGTAATATAATCCTTTGCAAACAGTATTGGGCTTGATATAACATGTTCCCTTAATTTATATTTTAAATCAAAATTTAAAATGTGATAAAATATCAATGCATTTGTATCTGTAATTATGTGAAGGTTGTGGTGCAGATATCCATGTGACTGTGAAGATTGAAAGTGCTGATTCAATACCAAATCTTCATTCAATTCTTTCTGCATCAGACTGGGTAAGTACAGTCTCCCTAGATCAGAGGCTTTAGTTGGATAAGTTGTTACTTTATGATTGGTGATATTGCTTTGAATGGGGTTAATAAATTATGTGAAGTCATGCTTGTCAAGCATTATATAGAAAGTTAAATGCACATGCTACTTTGTTTACTATTTAGTCATGTATGCATTTGTTTGGATGTTGGTGCTTTTCCATTGTTGGTTTTTGATGTTTTTTGTATGGCTTTGATGTAAAATAAAAAATATAAAAGCTTTACTTGTGAATATGTTATAATCTTCTTTAAATTGTTGGTAAGGACTATGAGCTTCAGTAAAGATATTTTTTTATCAATTTTTTTGATTGTCTATCATTTAGTGAAGTTAACTAGAATGAGACCATCATTTAGCTGCCTGACTGATTCCTAGCTATTGAATTTTTAGATTGTAGTTTCCTCATAGAGCTCAAGATGGTTCTATCAAAAAATGAGAGAGAGAAACTTAAACATGGACAGTAATATCTAAATTGACACTTTGAAAGGAGGGATAGATATATTCTTTATGCTATAATTTTCACATGAAATAAATTAATGTGATTTCTTTCATATGTGAGTAAAATCTATGAGGCCATATAGCCTTTGGAGATTTTTCTAAATGCGACATAAGTTGGTTAAAAGGGCATAACTCTCAACTGTGAAAATCTTGACATCTTCCTCATTTTGAGACTGTTTGCTTCTAATGGGCATTTTTATGTCATCACAACTTCTCATAATTGATTGTACTAGGTACATTCCCATGCAAGACTTGTTGGTATCTTATTCTTATGAAATTTTAGTGTATGTATTTAAACATGGCATTCTCTTCAGATTCTACTTTCGTAATTCATAAATTTGACATTAGTTCAATCTCATAAATTATGCCTTTGTTATCTTTGTCCTCTCCATCTTTTAGCTTCACAACAAAGGTCTTAGAAGTTGTGAACTATCAAGAAACATTTTTTTGTGAGAGGAAATGCACTTTTCCAATTCCTAATAGAGATGTTGTGGCATGCAAGGGCTATGGGTATTTTTGTGTAGCTATCATACCATGCATGGGAAAAGATCTTCTATTTTCCATAATTTTTGTCAATGCTGCCTTGAGAAGAATTTAGGGTTAGCTTTAGGTTCATTCTAGCTCTGATTCCATCTTGTCACCTTTTGTTTAGGTATGAGATGCCAGATTTTGAATACATAGGATACAAGCTAGGTTTTAACAGCTAAGAAACATTGTCTTACAAGTTAGATTTCAACAGCTAAGAAACAATGATCTTATTGTTTTGTTAATTTTTACCTTCTTTTGAACTTGGTATCCAAGATTTTTTTTTTGTCTCTCATGAACACCACTTAATAGTATTTGGCTAGTCTCTAGCATATCTCACACACCCAAATATTCAATCAGCTCAGTTGAGGTTGAAAGATACCACCTAGAGGACTAACCAAGACAGTCTCCCAAACAACAACACCCTTGTCTTTTGTCCCTATTCAGGTAAATATTTAGCTTTCCAGATGTCCAGAGTCCATATAGCATTTTATATGTCAATCTAATTAAACTGTGCATGATCATGCATCTCTTAGTATTCAGGGCTCCGCTATTTATCCAGACACCAGTATGAGAGTGTAGAATTGTCGTGGAGTAGTGTTTCTGAAAAATAGTTTGTGTTCTCGATCTGTAGGATCTCCATTCTTTAGTACATGTGTCCATTTTTGTGATTTGCAGAGGGAAGAGCACCATTATTTAATGCAAGTGTCCATTTCTGATGGCCATACAAGGTTGGAGCACTTAGATATTGTGCAAGTGACCTGAAGTGGTGAATATAAGTTGTGTGTCTTTGTCCTAGTCTCTGTCCTACAGAAGCATCCATCTTGCATGCTAGTGCTCCATTTGATTCTCTAGAATAAAAAATTTCTTGGATCCTTTTTCCTGTGTTTCTATTCCCTTTTCTTCTATCTGCTACTACCTACAATACACAGTTGTATAAGCTTACAGTTTTATGAAAGTACTTTGTTGGAGGTTTTTTTATATTTATATGCTAGTGGTCCCTTAGACATTATTGAATGTTTTCTTTCATTTAGTTTATTTATGACAAGCATTTACACTGTTTGTATGCGAATGGTCATAGCCACCATCATTTTTAGCCACACTCATTCAAGTTATGCATGTATTGATTTTTTTATGGTATTTGTATGTTGTGTAGGATTCTAATAGTTGTCTCTGCCTTCCTCTTCTTTAGGCTATGGTAGCTCAAGGGGATCTTGGAGCAGAGCTTTCTATCAAGGAAGTTCCTCTACTCCTGGTAATTTTATAGAGTTTTTTATCATCAGTTAAAATATTACACATATCAATTAAAATCATTTCTTGAATTCTGTGTTTGCAACCATTCTTATTGAATTCCCTGTTTACTACCCAAGATCAGGCTAATATTTCAAATCACATTGGGTATGATGCAGTCTTCCATGCTGACACAAGCAGTGTTAACTTGGAAGGGCTTTCTATGCTTCCCTTATCACAAGGTGCACCTTCTTCTACCATGGAAGTCCAACTAGGTGCTCTTGGGATTGGAATTCAATTAAGCTTCTTGACATTATTCATCTTACTTTTTAATTATTTGCAAGCCAAAAAAGCAAAGATGGAGGTTAGTTTCAAAATGCCCTCTAATTTGTCATCTTGCTTGGTTTTTTAAGAACTTTTTTATCCTTCATTGTACTCAAAATGCAATTTCCTAAATAGAACTTAGTTTTCACTTGTTGGATGCGATAGAAGAGAAGAATTGGGTCTAGAAGAATAGAATTTAGTGTTAAATTGTTAATTCAGCTAGTTGAAGAGAACTACAAATTACTTAGCAATCAGGTTTGGAAGCCTATCATTGGATCCATGATGTAACTTGCAAGAGTGAATGGCGGATTTAGCATTTGGACTTTGATCTATATTTTAATTTATTTTTTATAATTTCTAAAAAGAAAACTACTTTTATCTGTTTAGTATGTAAATTTTTGATATTTTTTCACACCAAGTTAAATTATGATACTTCTAGAACTAGAATTTAATTGTGCAATTTTTTAGTTAAATTTGTTGGTCTATTTTTCATAAGTAATCAGTGATAAGAACCCACTTAACTGATCCATAATAACTTCTCCATTTATTGTCTTCCTCTTTATTTGTCTTTTTATTGCATCCATCTACTACCATCATTCTCATGAGAGAGATTCTTGTATATAGCTATTCATGAGAAATGACTTCATAAATTCAACTAAAAAGTCATAGATTTTTATATACAACCGATCATTTATTCATGTAAATGAATCAATAGATTGGATTCAAAAATTATATAATTGAATCCTAATAATTGTCTTATAGTTGGAATATATTTATACATAAGTAGAAAACATCAGTCCATAGTAAATTGGTACATATGAAACTGAGTTTAACTATGAAAAGCTTTGTGATGCACAATTTGTTTGTTAAATTAATATGTATTGAGAATTGTTCTTTTTATTTCTTACCAGGCCAATCTTTGCTTGAGAGTGGTAGGGGAGGTGGAGGAAAAGCTCATGGAGAACATCAAAAGCTAAAGGAAGAAATGGTGAAATTAGAGGAAGTGGGACACATGGCAAGACTAAGAGATTATAGAAATAGATGTGTGAGGATGAAGATTGTATACTATGATGCCTTCAAAGAAGTGATTTTCAAGGAAGAAAAAGAGAAGCTAGATTTTCATGCCAACCTTAGCAGGCTTAACCTTGTTGCCTTTTATGATAAGTTAGAAGATATGGTGTAAACCCATGATCAAATGGGGATTATGAGTCAAACCAATGGGGATAAATATGATGGGCAATGACTTGATGGGTCAAATCATGGCCATGGATTCTATAGATGGGCAGATGGGAGTTGTTATATGGGGACCTAGAGTAAGGGGCTCAAAGATGGGAAAGGTACATTTTATCCTACATGTGGCAAGCAGACTAGGCTATGCCACCTTTTGGAATCCTCGCCTTCCAATGTGGATCAACATGATGATCTCTCCGTTGATGAGCAATCTTGTTGGAAGGAGAGAAGCCCTTCTATGTCTGATTTTGAGGTTTATTTGAATTCTTCTTATGCCCCTAGCTCCGAAACAACATCCTCAAAAACCCTTGAATCTAGAATAGTAAGAACCTTTTCCTTTGATGGGATAAGAAGCTCAAGTAGTGAGGAATTTGATGATAATGACGAGGGTGTCAAAACTTGTGATCCTAAAATTTTTCCTATGCAAGCTGTTGTCAAGAGAGAATATGTTCAAGGAGTTTTGATTAATGAGGTATCCAGAATAAATGTACCTTCCAAGGCTATGAAAAGAGGGCATAAATGGCAGCCAAATGAAAGTAAGAAACCAAGTGAAATTATCTATAAAGGGCACAACAATTATGACTTAATGCTCAATCTACAATTGGGATAAGGTTTGCATATTTATTTGCATATTCATGTATATGACTAGTGACTTGCTCAATATTTTACATTTATATGGATATGCCTTGTAATGTTTATTGATTTTGCTACGAAGAAATTCAGAGTCAGACTAACAAGAGAATGAAAAATGTATATGTGTAATATTTGAATGATAAAAACAATATGATTTTAAAATTTGTATTTATTTTTAGTCAATTTCTTGTTATTGAAGAAGACTGTATTGAAATATACTGCTGAGTTTGTGTGTTTGTCCATAGACATATTGGATTCACAAAATTTTGAATTTGCCACACTTGGTTTTGGGTGTACAAGAGATTTACATTTTAAACACCATGCATACTAATTTAGTCTCATCTATGCAATTTTTGCAATTAGTCGAAGAAAGTGGGAGTTATTGTTCTTAGTTTATTTGGCAATTTTTGTCAACATCCTTGGAAGTTGATGCATCTTTGTATCTTAAGATGCTAGCTGTAACTAAACGAGTCCTTTAATCTATACATTTAGGTGTGGTAGCCAACTAATGCTAGTTGTAAGGTACAAAAATTTTATATTGTGGGATTGCTTAGTTTGCCTTAATGTTCCACAGGGTTTCAACATCCTATTGTTTTTCTTTTCTTCATTGTTTACCAGTGTGACCATTTTACAGGTACTTCTTTGTATGCTACCAAATTACTATAATCATGTTCATACTTATGAAAGCACATTGATCACTAAATTTTTTGGTCTACATAATATCAAAGCAGTAGGAGGAAAAAAGGTATTTTCTATACCTTCTTACTCTATTTTCCATTTAATTGTTGACATAATATGTCAAATTTTGGTAACTAGACGTTATTTTCAAAATTAAACATGGTGAGTGGGCTTAAAGTGGCAACTTGGTGGGGCAAGTTGGTGAGCCGACTTAGCGAGGCCACTTAGAGATGCAACATGGTGAGATGACTTGGTGAGAAAGCTTGATGAGAGGACCTCAAGACTAACCTTGATGAGGCACTTTGGTGGGGTGACTTGATGACTGAGCTCAAAGATTCAACTTGGCAAGCATACTTGAACAGTCAACTTGGTGGGGCAAGTTGGTGAGCTGACCTAGCAAGTCCACTAGGTGAGGCGAGATGGTGAGTCAACTTGGTGCGGTGACTTGACAAGCTGACTTAAAGACTAACCTTGATGAGGTGCTTTGGTGGGGTGACTTGATGAGAAAACTTAAAGATTCAACTTTGTGAGCATCCTCAAACAATTGACTTGGTGACATGACTTGGTGGGCTAGCTTGGTGATCTAACCTGGTGTGCATACTTGAACAATAGACTTGGAGAGCTGACTAAAAGAGTCAACTCATTGAGGTGATTGGGTGGGAGTGACTTGGCGAGCTCACTTGGAGAGTTGACTTAGGGGATGGGCTTGGTGAGCAAACTTAAAGAGTTGACTTGGTGAGCACACTTGAATTGTCGGCTTGGTGAGTGGACTTGGGGACTTGGTGGGACATGTGGGTGAGGTGACTTGGTCAGCTAACTTGGTGAGTAGATTTAAGTATTGACCTTGATGAGGAACTTTGGTGGGGTGACTTGATGAATGAACTCTAAGTGAACTTGGCGAGTGCACTTGAATAGTTGACTTGGCAAGCGTAATTCAATTGTCAGCTTGGCGAGTTGACATGGCGAGCTAACTTGGTGAGCAAGCTTGATGAGCAGACCTAAAGACTGACCTTGATGAGGCACTTTGGTGGGGTGACTTGATGACCGAACTCAAAGAGTCAACTTGGCAAGCATACTTGCACTAGTACATTTGGGTTCAATTTTTGACCTTTATTGGTCCAATTTTTGACCTTTATTGGTTGAATTTTCGACCCAATTTTTGATCAAATTTGACCAACCCATTGGTGAAATTTTTTTTTCTTGAAATTTTGACCAACTCACTAGTACATGATTTTTCTCAATTGTATAACTAATTATATATTCTTCATATTAGTTATTGTTGATGTTTTTGTAGCATTCTATAAAATAGTTCACATGTCTTGCCTATGATACGACATTTTACATGCATCTTACTCTCTCTCATTCGGCTAATGATAGGTTATGTAGAGTGATCTAAAACCATGATGCTAAAAAACACACAATCAAATCTAAAATGAACTTGCACTACAAATGGATTGTGGAAATATGATAATGGTAAAATTGCACGCATGTCTATGAGGACAATCACAACTTAAACATATATTTGTCTTGGTAGACATGCATGTAAAATTAACAATATCAAATTTCCATAATCCATTTGTGTTCATTTTGGATTTGATTATGTGTGTTTTTTAGAATCATGGTTTTAGATCACTTTGCGTAATCCATCATCAACCGGATGAGAGAGTGTAGGATGCATGTAAAATGTCATATCATAGGCAAGACATGTGAACTATTTTATAGGATGCCTAAAAAAAATTTACACCTTCTTGTTGGTGGAAATTTCCACCTTCATTGGTCGAAATTTCCACCAACACTTGAGTTTTTTCGACCTTTTTTGGTGGAAATTTCCACCAACGCTTAAATTTTTTTTGACCTTTGTTGGTGGAAATTTCCACCAACACCTAAATTTTTTTCTACCTTTGTTGGTTGAAATTTCCACCAACGCTTAAATTTTTTTCTACCTTTATTGGTCAAAATTTCCACCAATGCCTAAAATTTTTTCTGCCTCTGTTGGTCAAAATTTCCACCTTCATTGGTTGAAATTTCCACCAACGCCTAAAATATTTTCTACCTTTGTTGGTCAAAATTTTGACCAACTCCTGCATGACCTTAGACAATGGCTTGTTGATTTTTTGACCAACTAGTGAGTTAGTCAAAATTTTGACCAAAAAAATATCGACCAATGGGTTCGTCAAATTTGGTCAAAATTTGGTCAAAAATTCAACCAATAAAGGTCAAAAATTGAACCCAAATGTACTAGTGTAATTAAACTCAAATATTTATTCGGTATGGTTTTGCCCCAAATTATTTCTATAAGGGTTTTGGGGTAGCTCCCCAAGATGGGGTCAAGGGGAAACGCCCCTTACATGGTTCTAGGGTAACACCCCAAGTGTGCTCCCTATTGTAGTATAGATTATAGTCAAAGGGAAACATACCCTCAAAGCCAAAAATGACTCACTATTGTAAAAGGTGTTGACTACTATTTTTCTATTGGACAACTTATTCTTGCCCTAATTTTGTAAGTGCTAAAAGCTTGTATAAAATGGCTTAGTGTTAGGGATTTCGTAATTCATGATAGTATTTTAGCTTATTTTAGTAATATTGAGTTGTAAGGGATTGTGGATTTTAATTACTAGATAATAATAATATTGGACTTGTTGGTGGACATAGCCCAAGGATTGGGTGAACTACATGAAATCCTTGTGTCTTGTGTTATCTTCTGTGTGATTTATTATTTTTTGATATTGGTTATATTTGTATGTAATTGTTATTTATGTTTGTGGTTAATCCTAACATAGGGGAGAGGGAAGAAGGATGAGAGAGGGAGTGGGAAGAAGAAGAGAGGGAAGAAGCTATTTGAAATAGATAATATGGAGGGGGGTGAGGGGGTGTGAATCAGTATTCTACAAACTTTCGCCCATAACTAAATATTGTTAATTACTTTATAATATGTGTAGACACCTAAATTTGTCCAAAACCCATTTTCTGACCAATTAGATAAATATTTATTATTTATTTAATTACCTTATCATTTAATTAAATAAATTTACATTTATTTAATTATATTCCCTTTTCCTTGATTTAAATAAACTAAGGTTTATTTAAATCCTAACCAATTCCCACTTGCATCTAACCCCTTTCACTTTAATTAAGTATGTCATTTACTTAATTAATTCCCTCCTAATCCCACTAAGAATTAAATATTGCATTTAATCCTATTCAAGCACATGGCTCCTACATTTAACCCTCACCTAACCTCACTAGCCTACCTAACCCATCTTGCTAAACCTACCCACATCCTAATAATGCTTTCTTTTCCTAATCATCCTAGCTAATCACCTCTTAATCCAAAGTGTGTTCTCACACATGTGTGAGGAATCCTCACACATGTGTGAGAGATGTTCACACTTTCCTCATCCCTCATATCTTGCATGCCTCTTTCATACTTGTCCTCTTGCATGAGAATCAAGTTGTCTCACACATGTGTGAGAAGCCATGCTTCTCACACCTCATTGATCATGTTACTTTCCAAGGTGTCTCACACATGTGTGAGGAAACATGATCTTACACACTTCTCACACCTCATTGATCATGTCACGATCAAAGGTTTTTCACACATGCGTGAGCATATTGCCCCCTTTGAATGGTTAAAACCCTAATCCATGTGGAGTCTACTTGGCCTCCAACTCATTGACAGCTCATCGATCCTGAGAGATCTTAGCCCTCCATCTTTCATTCAATCTCAACCGTCTGTTGCATCCATTTTCCTATAAAAGGATATCCCTCTCCTCATTTTCAAAAGAAGCACTATCTACCTCATTGTTATGTCGCAGGAATAGTGAGCAACCACATCCCAAAATAATGAAATCATCTACACTTGATGGTTTCATGAGGTTTGCATAGTGGTATTTTGATAGTTTATACTCTTTTTTTGTTTCATGTTGTTCATTTACATGTCTTCTTTCATATTTTGAGGTTTTGCATGATAATGTAGGAATGTGCATTAGTTGCTTAATGTGTTTTCCTTTAGTTACATTTTTATGCAACATAATATGCATATGAAATTAAACCAACAATGCTGAACAATAAATATAACCATGCACATAGAGAACTAATAACACCATTATTTGTTACCTAGGGAAACTTAGCCAAGGGAAAACCCCAGTGGAGATGATACCCACTAGATGATTCACTAAACAATAGGATCCGGTTAAGGAATTGACCCTATTAGGAGTCTATAAAATACATATAGTGTCTTGAGTCCTTATTAGAGGACTAAGACTTGTTAGAAGCCTCAACCCTATTAGGAGTTGCTTCAACCCTGTTAGGAGTTGGTAGAACAAATACAATATATGCAAGAAGAGCCCATTACCCTAACATGCAATTATAAAATTTAGTTCTTCACAAGAATAGGTATACATACAATATTTTCTCACTATTGTAATTCACACTTCTTCTGATCATACATCAGATCTTCCATCACATAAGGCTCACACAATAGTTCACATATTACATCTATCACATAGATCATACACTAATTGCACATCAATCTCACTTTGATCACACATGTCGCACTACTTATCTGTGCAAGACAAGATCTTTACTTATACCTTGCATATTTTCAAAACTCTACTCTATTGGCCTTCATGTCTTTACATACTTGATATAACATAAAATAACTTTATCGAATAACATCTGCATAGTTGGCTCATCATGACTTAGTAATTATTTTATAACCAAAATAGTTCCTTAAGTCATACAACTTTGATTATTGGTATGCTCTGTTAAATACCCATATTGGTATTTCAACTGTAACTCATATCGTATAGTCCATAAACACCTATGCACTGATACACATGATCATGACATTGTCATAGATCTTTCCTCAACTGCACATAAGTTAACTCTCAATGAGTCATGCATACACATCTCATCTATCTCTATACTATTGTAAACTATCTAACACTTAAGACATTTTTCTAACTCTAAATGCATAAATGAAATGTTGAATACATGCTGCCATAAATGACAAATATTAAGACATCTATTTGACCATATTTCCAACAATCTCCCCCTTTGGCACTGATGGGAACATTTGGGATCATTGGTTAAGTCCCAAAATGATGTCATACATAATACAAAGTAAATAAAAATAACTATTCAAAACATAACAACTTTATTCATGTTTTGATGGATCATTACATTCCTAATCACTCCTTTACATAGATATACCCCCCCTTAAATATACATATACAATTATGCAATTTTCATTTACATATTACTCCCCCTTTGTCATCAATGGCAAAGGTGTCAAAAACTGTATCAACAAAAACTGGGTAGTTTGTTGCTAATCAACTTGATATTCTGGAAAAGCAATTTGCATAAACAAGTTTCGGCCTATCCACTTCCTTCTTCCATTTCTCCTTCACTATATCTAATATACTGAGTAGAGTGCATAGTGCATAAGATGTCACTTCAACTGTTCTCAAGTCAGTATAGGAAAACTTGTCATAGGAAGTATTTTTTGTAAGACATTCCTCCAATTGCCTCTGGAAAACACTTAGCTTTGCTAACAAAATTTCTCTAAGGATAGAGAATATCTTTGTTGCCTTCTCCTTGTCAGATTCCAAGCCTTTGATCACACTATGAATTTTGTCTACTTCAGTACTAGAGTCTTCAATATTGGTCTCTAGGAGTTGTACCTTTGCAATGAGTGATTCTAATTCACTCAACTTTCCTTTTATCTAACTCTCAAAGTCTATCAAGTACTTGTATAACAATGTGCACTATCCATACAACTTCTTACCTTCATCAATGTGTTTCCTTAACTCCTTAATGCTTACATTAAGTGTCTTCAACTCATTGCTCACATTGGTGCACACTTCATCAAATAGTGTTGTATCATGTTTAGCCTATGCTTTCTCTGAAGCTACTTTTGCTAAAGTTGTGAAATCTTCATAAAAAATCTTCACCAACTCCTTGGCCTTTGACTAAAATTATAGATTTTCTATAGTTGTAGTAATTTTCTAATACATTCTATCCAAGACTTCATTTAGTGTCTTCTCCAAAGACTTTACTAATTTATTCCTTTCAAAAAATTTACTCAGTGAACTCATGGATCTTTGTTGATCTTCATCATCTGATGGCACTGATGTTGCTGCTATTGTTGCTACTACTAGAGTTATTGTGGGAATAAGAGTAATTTCTTTCTATTCTACCTTCTTCTTCTCTTCCTCATCTTTTTTCTTCTCTTCAATCACTATTTCTTCCTCTTTCCTTGCATCTTCTTCAACTTTCTTCCTTACCTCTTCTTATTTCTTCTTTTTCTTTCTCTTTTCTCCTTCTTCTTTTTTCTTTTTCTCCTTTATCATCTTTTCATATACTATCCTTTCTATTTCTTTCTTATTTTCTTCTTCATCATCATCATCTAAGCTAGTATATCCTATAATATTGTTGATATTGCCAACAATATTTGCTCCATATTCTGCAAAAGGGTTCTCCTTTGCATCCACAGTTATGTGTGTACTATCCACTTGCATGGATTTAGTACCCATAACAATATGTGGTGATGAGAGTCCCTTTTGTGTCTCTTTTGCTTCTTCTTCTTCACTGGAAGGTGTACTTTCTTGCACATAGACTGAACTATCATCTTTGAGTTGTGTACTCACCTTTGGCACTATAGACATATATTTTACAATTGCCTCCTCTATTTATTTCCTAACATCCTCATCATTGCCTCCCATTAGAAGAATTTCTCTTTTGTTCCTTAGCAAGGGCTCAATACCCTTCAAAATTTTGTTTGATTCCTCCTTGGAGTCAACTTCACACAGTTTATTTATCATTGTGATCCTCAAACTCAAATTTTCTTCCAATACTCTTCTCTTTAGGTTTACAATTGCCTCCTCTATTTCTTTTCTAACATCCTCATCATTGCCTCCCATTAGAATAATTCCTCTTTTTTTCCTTAGCAAGGGCTCAATACCCTTCAAAATTTTGTTTGATTCCTCCTTGGAGTCAACTTCACACTGTTTATTTATCATTGTGATCCTCAAACTCAAATCTTCTTCCAATACTCTTCTCTTTATGTTTGGTAACCTATTATATAGGTCTTCTAGTATCTTATTCTAAATATTCTCAAACTTCTTATTCCTCAAAATCATGTTTCTCACATATGCATTTTCTAACTACCTTCTATCCATATTACTATACAAATTATAACACTTATTTAGCTACTCAAAATTGTCACCATTAATTATTTGCATTTTTAGATTCTCTACCTTTGGTTTCCATTCTCTCTTTCTAGCTAATGTTCTACCTTCCTAAACATCTTGCACTACTGGCCTATCTCTAGCTTTATCCTCAGAACTCTTAGGTTCACTTATTTGCATCATCTTCCTCCTTTTTCCTAGTCCACTAGTGATCTGCTTGACCCTTTTCCTAGATGATAGTGTAGGTTCTTGTTTCACCTTCACCAATCTCTTTGATTTTATCTATGCAATAGATGTTTCCACCTTTGGCTGCCTCCTAGGCTGATCAAATCTTGTTTTGACTAGTTACATTGGTACAACTACTGCATATAGTGCACTAGAATCTATCACTTTATCAACTTTCTTCTTTCTTTACTTGTTGTGTAGTTCTAACTGAACTAATCTCATTTTCTCCTCATAAGTAGCCCATCTAGGGCACTCTATTTCCTTTTTTTATTGGACTATGATTCACACATACCCTTCTATAAGCTCTGCACTCATTTCATATCTCATAGGCTCTATGAATTCAACCCTTGGTACTACAACTTCCATACAAGTGTTGTTTGTCTCCACCATGAAGCATAACTCTTCCTTGTACTTTTCTACCATAGAGGGAGGTATTCTATACCTTTATTTCATTTTTGATTGAAAACTCTTCATCATCCTATCAATGTCATCATCTCTAACATTCTCCAACTTTGATCTATAGCATTGAGTCACATCTCCATTGCCCACTTGTTACTATCCCAATTTTTCATTCCAAAAAACTTCTTTATAGCATAGAAAGCTAAATGAGTTAGTAGGGACTCAAATCTAAAACTTTCACTCTTTGACTTCTTCAATTTTGCAATGTTATCCAATAATTGCAATATGATAATCTCAAATAGATTAACCTTTTTTCCTTGTATTTTCATTACATAAGTTTCATATAGAAATCCAGCTAGTACTAAGTTAACCCTTGATCCATGGTTAAACTTGTACCCTAATATCTTGCTTAATAACTTTACTCCTTTGTCTTGAATGGAGTCTACCTTCATGTTTCTTCCATCAAACCTTGTATTCAGGTTTGTCTCAACCATCTTCCTAACATTCTTTTGATTAATAGGATTACAACCCTCATTACTCAATCCTATGACCTTTTGAATTAGGTCATTGTCAATAACTATCTGTGTATCACCTAACCAAAACATACCATAATGTACCCTACTCAAAATGATGTGGGTCCGATTGTGATTATCAAACTCTATATAAAACATATACTTACACTAAATTCAACTCACTTAGGTGCATATAATCGGATTTCAAAGTTAGGTCATTGTTACACATGGTTCCCAAATCTTTGTGAATCTCTTCATCAACTATGCTCTCTATTTTACAATTGCTATAACTTCTAATATCCTCAACATGAAGAACATTCTCCAAAATTTGTGAAAATGTACCCAACAAGTGATCCAAAAGTGAAAAAAATGGATGCTTCTTGAAGACATAATGTGGTCTATCACTCACATCATACACAATCTGATTGGCCATTGAAACTGTAATTGTAAGCACTAAAAATTTGATTTGAATTCCATAAAATACTTTAAAATCATGTTTTAGGGATTCTACAACTTTTTGATTTTGCACTTCAATTCATTGTCAAATCACTCTTCAATTTTCTCAGGACACTTCACATGAAAAAATGGTACACAAAATCTTGTTTGCGATCCTTAAATCATTTCAAATTGGACTATGCATTAAATGCGTATCTACCATAAACTTCAAATACTATCTATATTTACTAGTAAACTTGATATCTCAATTCCTACTCATTGTGATCATATCAAGACTCGTGCACTTGAACATAGCTTCCTTTCTATGTCTTCTATCTTTTGTTAACTATGGAACTTCCAACTCACTCTCTAACATTAGTTCTAACCAACTGATGCTCTGCCTCTACTAGAACTGCTTAATTCAAGTAGGATGAGTCACAAAAAATCTGTGACTTCAACTTCTGTTCAGGTGCATCAAAGAATTGTTCTTCCAACACTGTACAAGAGCTCTCTAGATCAAGAGATTTCACAAATGCTTCCTCAAATTCATCAACATGTTCCTTAACTAATTCTTTGTGACTATTATCACTACAATTTTCATTCTTTCTTTCATTTCTGTTGGTGTTCCTTCTGTGATTAGGATTCCTATTAAAGTTCCTTTTGTCCATTCTTCAAAATCTTGTTGTGTGTCCAAATTTATTGCATAATTGACATATAGGTGCATTTCTCCTCTAACTAGTTCTATTCTAACTTTCAAGTGCTCTACAATTTCTTGCAATGTGTCTAGGATTGTTACACTTGTAACATACAAACTACTTCCTTTCACCATTAGGTCTCTCTCCATCATTGAATTTTCTCTAGGATCTACTTCTTCCATTACCTATTGGGTTAGTATTCCTTAACATTCTATTAGTCCCATTACCATTATCAAATTTAGGTTTCATACATTCTACCTCTTTATGTCCATAACCATGACAATTATAACAATAAAAATTAGTAATAGGTTTAAAATACTTACCTATGTAATCTCTCTTCATATGTCCAACTTCATTACATATGTAACATCTACCTCTGAATTCATTTCTAACCTCTTTGGATGAATCATCTTTCTTAGTTTCATAAATTTTCTCTGTTATCTTAGCTTCATCAGGTTTCTCAGACAAATCAATTTTCTCAACTTCTTTACACCATTGGATCTTGTTCTAATCAATTTCCTTAGGGGTTTCAAAGTTGTGAAATCTTCATCAAAAATATTCACCAACTCCTTGGCCTTTAACTACAAGTCTAGATTTTCTACAGTTGTTGTAAGTCTCTTATGCATTCTATCCAAGACTTCATTTAGTGTCTTCTCCAAAGACTTTACTAATTTATTCCTTTCAAACAATTTTCTCAGTGAATTCATTGATCCTTGTTGATATTCATCATCTGGTGGCACTGATACTGCTACTATTGCTAGTACTACTGGAGTTACTGTGGGAATAAGAGTAACTTTTTTCTATTCTGCCTTCTTCTTCTCTTCCTCATCTTTCCTCTTCTCTTCAGTCAATCTTTCTTCTTCTTTCATTGCATCTTCTTCAACTTTCTTCCTTACATCTTCTTATTTCTTCTTCTTTTGTTCCTCTTTTTTCTCTCTTTTGTTCTTCTTCTTTTTCTTTTTCTCCTTTATCCTCTTTTCCTCCGCTATCCTTTTTGTTTCTTTCTTATTTTCTTCTTCTTCATCATCATGTAAGCTAGTATATCCTATAATATTGTTGATATTTCCAACAATATAAGCTCCATATTCTACAAAAGGGTTCTCCTTTGCATCCACAGTTATGTGTTTACTATCCACTTGTATGGATTTAGTATCCATAACAATATATGGTGGTAAGAGTCCCTATTGTGTCTCTTCTACTTCTTCCTCTTCATTGGAAGGTGTACTTTCTTATACATAGATTGGAAATTCATCTTTGAGTTGTGTACTCACCTTTGGCACTATAGACATATATTTTACAATTGCCTCCTCTATTTATTTCCTAACATCCTCATAATTGCCTCCCATTAGAAGAATTTATCTTTTGTTCCTTAGCAAGGGTTCAATACCCTTCAAAATTTTGTTTGATTCCTCCTTGGAGTCAACTTCACACAATTTATTTATTGTTGTGATCCTCAAACTTAGAACTTCTTCCAATACTCTTCTCTTTATGTTTAGTAACCTATTATATAGGTCTTCCAATATCTTATTCTGAATATTCTCAAACTTCTTATTCCTCAAAATTATGCTTCTCACACATGCATTTTCTAATTTCCTTCTATCCATATTACTATATAGACTATAAAACTTATTTAGTTTTATAAAATTTTCACCATTAATTATTTGCATGTTCAGATTCTCTACCTTTTGTTTCCATGCTTTCTTTCTAGCTGATATTATGCCTCCTTGAGCATCTTGCACTACTAGCTTGTCTCCATCTTCATCCTTAGAACTCTTAGATTCACTTATTTGCATCAACTTCTTCCTTTTACTTGGTCTACTAGTGGTCTTCTTAACCCTTTTCTTAAATGATAGTACAAGTTCTTGTTTCATCTTCACCAATCTCTCTAATTTTATTTGCGCAACAGGCGTTTCCATCTTTGGTTGCCTCCTAGCCAGATCAACTCTTGTTCTAATTGGTTGCACTGGTACAACTACTACATATGGCACACTAGAATCTATCACTTTATCAATTTTTTTCTTTCTTTCCTTATTGTGTAGTTCTGACTAAACTAATCTCATTTTATCCTCATAAGTTCCTCATCTAGGGCACTCTATGTCCTTTTCTAATTGGAGTATGATTTGCACATACCCTTCTATAAGCTTTACGCTCATTTCATATCCCATAGGCTCTATGAATTTAACCCTTGGTACTACGGCTTCAATACAAGTGTTTTCCATCTCTACCATGAATCATAACTCTTCTTTGTATGTTTCTACCATAGAGGGAGGTATTCTATACCTCTATTTCATTTCTAACTAGAAACTCTTCATCATCCTATCAATGTCATCATCTGTAACATTCTCCATCTTTGACCTATAGAATTGAGTCACCATCTTCATTGTGCACTTGTTGCTATCCCAACTTGTCATTCCAAAAAACTTCTTTGTAGCATAGAATGATAAAAGAGTCAGTAAGGACTCATATCTAAAACTATGCTCTTTGACTTCTTCAATTTTACAATGTTATCCAACAATTGCAATCTAATAATCTCACATAGATTAACTTTTTTTCCTTGCATTTCCACTACATAAGTTGCATGTAGAAATCCAGGTGGTACTAAGTTAACCCTTGATCCATGGTTAAACTTGTACCCTAATATCTTACTTAATAACTTTACTCCTTTGTCTTGAATGGAGTCTACCTTCATGTTTCTTCCATCAAACCTTGTATTTAGGTTTGTCTCAACCATCTTCTTGACATTCTTTGGATTAACAAGATTACAACCCTCATTAATGAATCCTATGACCTTATGAATTAGGTCATTGTCAATAACTATTTGTATATCACCTAACCACAACATATCATCATGTACCCTACTCAAAATGATTTGGGTCCAATCATGATTATCAAACTCTATATAAAAACAAATAATTCACTAAATTCAACTTGCTCAGGTGCGTATGCTTAGATTTCAAAGTTAGGTCATTGTTACACATGGTTCCCAAATCTTTGTGAATCTCTTCATCAACTATGCTCTCTATTTTATAGTGGATATATCTTCTAATATCCTCAACATGAAGAACATTCTCTAAAACTTGCAAAAATGCACCCAATGAGTCATCCAAAAATGAAATAAATGGATTCTTCTTAAACACATACCATGGTCTATCACTCACATCATACACAGTCTGATTGGCCATTGAAACTATAATTGTAAGCACTAAAAACTTGATTTGAATTTCGTAAAATACCTTAAAATCATGTTTTAGGGCTTCTACAACTTTTTGATTTCCCACTTCAATTCATTGTCAAATCACTCTTCAATCCACTCAAGACACTTTGCATGAAAAAATGGTACACAAAATCTTGTTTGTGATCCTTAACGTATTTCAAATTGGACTGCACATTAAATGTGTATCTACCACAAATTTCATATACTATCTCTGTTTAACAGTAAAACTTGATTTCTCAATTCTTACTCATTGTGATATATCAAGACTTGCACAATTGACCATAGCTTCCTTTCTATGTCTTCTATATTCTATTAATTGCAAAATTTCCAACTCACTCTCTAACATCAATTCTAACCATATGATGCTCTACCTTTGTTAGAACTACTTAATTCAAGTAGGATGAGTCACAAATAATCTATGACTTCAACTTCTCTTCAGGTGCATCAAAGAACTATTCTTCCAACACTGTACAAGAGCTCTCTAGATCACAAGCTTTCACAAATGCTTCCTCAAATTCATCAACATGTTCCTTAATTACTTCTTTCTAACTATTATCACTTCCAATTTTATTCTTTCTTTCATTTCTATTGGTGTTCCTTCTGTGATTAGGATTCTTGTTAAAGTTCCTTCTGTCATTCTACAAAATCTTGTTGTGTGTCTAAATTTATTGCATAATTTACATATAGGTGTGTTTCTCCTCTAGTTGGTTCTATTCTAACTTTCAAGTGCTCTATAATTTCTTGCAATGTGTTGAGGATTATTACACTTGTAACATATAATTGCTTCCTTTCACCATTAGGTCTCTCTCCATAATTGGATCTGCTTTGGGATCTACTTCTTCCATTACCTATAGGGTTAGTATTCCTAAACATTCTACTATTCCCATTACCATTATCTAATTTAGGTTTTATACATTCTACTACTTTATGTCCATAACCATGACAATTATAACAATAAAAATTAGTAATAGGTTTCAAATACTTACCTATGCAATCTCTCTTCATATGTCCAACTTCATTACATATGTAACATCTACCTCTAAATTCATGTCTAACCTCTTTGGATGAATCATCTTTCTTAGGTTCATCAATTTTCTCTATTATCTTAGGTTCATCAGGTTTCTCAAGAAAATCAATTTTCTCAACTTCTTCAAGCCACTGGATCTTGTTCTAATAAGTTTCCTTAGGGGTTTCTACAACTAGACATTGTTCTTTCCTAATCTCAACTTTTTTTGCTAACTTTTCTCCAATAAGGTGTCCAAGACATGTCTTGTCATAAGAGGGTCTCTAGTGAAATAGTTGTTTATCAAAATTCTCAAAACTTGTGTAAAGTTTCTCTAACTTATATTTGGCTTGTGTCAATTCTCCTTTCACTATAATGGTGTACTTTTTCAACTCAACATGTTCTATCTTAATAGAATCTAATTTTGAGTTCACTTGACTCAATTGGGATCTAAGCTCTGCATTCTCAAATTTTAGATCAGGTTCACTCTTACTACCATTAGTTTTGAGGCTCAAGATCAACAATTTTTTTACTCATGTTTCAAGATCTCATTTCCTTTTTTGAGATTTCCTACTTCATCACTATCACTAGTCTGCACAATCTATTCTTTAGAAGATTTTTGATCATCAATCTTATCTTTTAGCTTGCCAATATAAGCTTTCCCATCTTCATAGCTATCTTTGAGGTTATCTCTTTCTTTAGTCAGAAGGTAAATTTTCTCAAGAGCTTCTTCCAAATTTTTCTACAACTGTTCCATATTCATTGGGATCTTACTTAAGTTTTACGCCTCTTCAAAGTAACTGGTCTCTACTACCAATTGTTAGAAACAGATGATACAGAGACGTGGGGTGAATTAGTATTCTACAAACTTTTGCCCACAATTGAATATTGTTAATTACTTTATAATATGCATATGAAACTAAACCAACAATGTTGAACAATTAAATATAATCATGTAGATAGAGAACTCATAACACCATTATTTCTTAACTAGGGAAAACCCTAATGGGGATGATACCCACTAGATGATTCACTAAACAATAAGATTTGGTTAACGATATTGACCCTATTAGGAGTCTGTGAAATACATAGTGTATCAAGTCCTTGTTAGAGGACAAGGCCTTGCTAGAAGCCTCAAACCTGTTAGGAGTTTCTTCAACCCTGTTTTGATTTGGTAGAACAAATAAAATGTATGTAAGAAGATCCCACTACCCTAAAATACAATTATACAATTTAGTTCTTCACAACACTAGTAAATTTAGACCTAATTTTTGACAAGGATTTGTCACAATATTAACACCACTATGTTGAAAAAATGATGAACACTATTGTTGATATTTTTTTGTGAAGCTTATGACACACAAAATGTTTGTCAAAATTTTGACATTACTATTGTAGGTATATCGATGGAACTATTTTCAAGATATCTACCTCAACCCACAAGAAATGTAAGCATCCTCATCAAAATGCTATGCTCCTTGTCGTTAAAATTGCCACGAATACTTGTCAAAACTCATGTCGCACATATAGCATGCTAGTTGAAATGCTATCCTCTTTTCTATCAAAATTGTGATGAATACACATCAAAAATCATGTAGCATGGATAGCATCCTCGTTGAAATGCTATGCTCTATCTCATTGAAATAGAGACGAATAGTTGTCAAAACATACATCGCACATATAGCATCTTCATGGAGATGTTATGGTCCCTTCCATTACAACTCCCACAAATACTCATCAAAACTCACATCGCACATAGAGCATCCTCATCAAAATGTTGTGGTCCCTTTCATCAAAATTATGACATTTGATTCTATTTTTAAAAAATAAAAAAATAATATTATCGATTAAAATGTATAATGGCTTTCAAATCCATGATGTGTGGATTTCAAATGTAGAAGGAATATGTTCTACCTCAATAATAATAACATTAGTCATTACAAAATATAATAATAATGATAATAACAACAAAATTTTACTGAGCTTAATGAAGATTAAAAAAAAATCAAAAAAATCTATGCTTGAGTAGTTCAGCAATCTTTTCATTAAAAAAAATGATCTTACATTATGTTTGATGGAATGATGTTGAGTTTCTTGTGAATGGCCCATGCATTACACTGAAAAAAATTGAATAACTTTCTTGTTTAATATAAACATTTCCTTTCTTAGAGATAAGATATTGTATGTAGTGACGAGGAGTACTACTTGATACTCTTTTCACCAAGACTTTTGCTAAGGATATAGTTCCAATAGAACTATATGAATCATCATGTAGAAAATTGTAAGCATTTTGTAGAAAACAAGAGGTGGTTTCTAGTCATTGATGGAGTTTTATGATTATTTTATCCATTTATAAAAAAATACTTGGCATATTTTAAAGGGTCACCCTTAAACATCATATACTAATGGGAAAATTAAGCTTGGAAAAATAAGTCAATTTTGATTATTTAATACTTTTAGCATAGGAATCAAGCCTTAGTGTGTGATGTATAAACTGTCCTATTTTAAACATACCACTCCATTGCTACTTGCCAAAATTTGAGACTCCAAAGCATCCCATGTGTCTGTGGCACTAGAATATTGTTCCATTTCTACCTGGTGCTTTATTTTCAAAGAAATTCTATGGCAAATAAAGAATGAAATGCATTAATGCCCACATATGATTGAGTAAGTTGATACTAGTGAAAATGTATAGATATGCTTAGAATGATATTAGATGATATTAAAGGAAAACAATTAATATGTTCTTGTATGAAGTAAGAAATAATAGAATTGACAATGAACTCTTGTGATATTGCCACCAAGACTTATCTGTGTAGTTTTTGAGTCCAATTCATTGATCCATGTTTTATGAGTAGTGATTCACATAAATCCATCTCAGATGAGAATAAATGGAACACTTGAGAATCATTGGATCTAGGTGATGCTTATAGAGCTGAAGCAACAAGAATTTATGGGAGATCACCCATCCCAGTGCTACTCCAACTTGAGCATGCTTAACCACACTTAACCATGGAGTTTCCTCCATTCTGAAGCCCACTTTGCTTGAAACTCCATTTGACAAACATTCACCAAGAGTTGTTTCTTCTCATTTGATGAGCTTAAGGGGCTTTCTAATGAATGGTTCATAAGACACAACACTTGGTGAAGATTTTGCAACTAGGCTTGCAAGAAGAGTGGGTTTAATGATGTAGGAAACTCCATAGTTAAGTGCAATCAAGTTGGAGTAATACTAGAATGGGTGACTTCTATGGGAAGTTCAGGTGCTTCACCTGTGTGAGCATCACCTAAATCTAGTGAGTGCCAAGGGTTCCATTTATTCTCATGAGAGATGGATTCATGTAAATCACTACTCATGAAACATAGATTAAGGAGTTTGACTCAAAAACCACACAGTTAAATCCTAATAGCAATATTACAACTTCTATGGAAAAATATCTCTTACTTGTCCATTTTGAAGGCCAAATGTTTGAAATACATTTATAAAATGGTTTGAAGTGGATTCAATGGTGTCTTTGTTGAACTGATAATATTTTTTTTATAATTTTAAGGAGGGAATGTTTGTGATAAACACTAATGTATAATCATGGCTATAAGAGAATAAATCTTGCAAAATTGAAGGTTCTACATCGTACAAAATAAGATTGGTTAACCAAAGAAATTTCAGCCTAAGAAATGTACTCTAATATTAAAAAACTAAAAACAATTTTGTCATGTTCTCACATATTTCAGCGTAAGAGTACATTTCTTAGGCTGAAATTTCATAGGGGAAAATATTACAATTCAATTGAATCAATTCTTATGTTAAACATTGCCTAAATATAGAAAATAAAAAATGAAATTGTTTAAACTAGTTATCACAAAGTGAATATTAAAGTTGGATGTTAAAGTTGTCAATTTTATATGTGATTAGTTACCCACTACTTTTTTCCTAAAAGCTTTGTGTTGCAAATTAATATGACAAAATCAAAAAATTTAAATAGTTTGCATGATTTTTTGAATCAATGACAATTTAAAAGAACAAAATGAAAATAATGTAGACTTTAGATCTATTGAATGACATCTTATTTAGCTGCAATAGTCAACTGTACTAGCTAATTGGTCAGCAAGTAATATACCTTTTCTTAGAAGACTCCTTGAAGCATGCAAGAATTTGCACTAAATCTTCAATAGTCAGCTGCCCAACATAGATGATCTTAAAATAAGAATTTGAATCTTCATCAATATCAACAAAAAATACTTTAGATGGTGACTGCTCTACAACACCAACACTTAATAATTGGGGGTTCACACAGACCATTGTAGAATGTAACCATTTCATTTCTTCCACAAGATCTTGGGACTCCAATTGGCCAACATTAGACTAAAGCATGTAAAAAAAATCACAGTCCTATAGCAAAGAAAGATATGTTCATTCATTCATTCTAAATATATCAGGGAGAGAAAAATATGACCAAACTTAAAGAAGCTTGCAATGATATCCAAAGAAAGATTGGCTATAGGTCTAGAATGTTGGGCTAAATTTCCGAATGCATCATTTGATGCTTCAAATAATGTTCTCTCTCTTAAAAACTTTAGACATGCCTATAGTCAATGACAAGAAAAAGTGTGCACTAGTTACCAAAACATTTCTTTAGTCATTATTTTCACTAGAAAGGTGAAAAACACTTAAAAGACATACAAGTAGTCAATGTCAAGAAATAGTATGCATTAATGACCAAAATATTTGTTGGGTCACCTTTTTCTCACTAGAAAGGTAAACCACCTCTAAATAAAAATTTATTTAAACAAATAAAATCCATGTCACTAAAAAAAGCATACAACATTGCTCATTGTAACCAATTTGAAAGGGATAAGCATAATTCAAAACCTTTACCTAAAATAAGGTATCGCTATGAGTGCTGAAATTTTCATTTAGCAATGTTTCCATATTCAAATACTCTTTTCTAGATGCAAAAGCTGCAAGTTCAATTGCAAAAGGAAAGGGTGTCATGTCCAACACAAGAGATAATGCCTAAAAATTACAAGTTATGTGTTTAATAATGATGGCAATAACCTAAATATTAAACCAAAAGCAACTCTAATATGATAAAACATAAATTATTGGAGCCCTCTCCAGTTGTTTCTTTGAAATTTACTAGAACGTAAGGAAAACATGGGGTTCCATAGTTGTCCCTAGTATACAATCTCTAAGCAACAACATGGCTAATGTTTCTAATACTAACTTTTACCCAAAATTACTAGCAATTGTGGCACTTGGTTCTTTCTTTATGGAACATTAGTGAGACATGATATGCATAAATAGTCAGTGTTAAAATATGGGCAAACAATATAGCTTCATTCCTACATACACAACAATAAATATATGCACACATAATTGGGTTGTAATGAATTCACTATATTACCTTCATCTCTTGGCATGCATTAGCAATTTTTGATATACTACTAGGATCTTTTGAATGGATGTCCATCATATTCTAGAGGACAATTTAAGGATTAATATGCCAAAGTTGGTTAAGTACAATGTTGCTACTAAGATTTCCCCCAAGGCTTAAGGAAAAAAGAGTAGAAAATATATCATGTAGAAGCATGTTGAAGTTGGTCTACACAAATGGTGTTGTATTCTGATTAGTCAACATAAATTAAGTATCACAAACATAGAAAAGAAATGAAACAAAAGTGCCACAGGCAACTAACTTTGACTTGGGCATCAACAACAAGCAAAATCTCTGGACAATGATTAATAGGATACTCAAACATTGAGTGCACAATAGCCATATGCCCCATCTCTACCAAATGGCATAGTACCTCTACTAGATCAATAGATAACCATGCCTAATTCAAATTACCAAATGGATGTTTATTTCTATGTGGACCTTCCAAGGGTGCCTGTCAAAGTGGGATTTTTTTAATTAATCAAAAATCAAAAAATAGCATAATAGCTAAGAAGGATGTGTCAAATTTGATGGGATAAAATGTTAAATCATTGAAGATTTCATAGTGGAAAGTTGTGTTCAAATCCCAAAAAAAACACAAATATGTTTATTTGGAATAAAAGATGAACCTTAAACCAAGTAAACCACTGCATCCAATTTTGAATATGGTGTACTCCAATGGGCAATGCTTCGTGCACATCATGGAGAAATTTATTGAAGAGATGACTTACACTTTTAACATTGAAAGGTAAAGGGAACTCCACCATTAGAATATCAATCAAAAAAATAGATGGACTTGTAAGCTAAGTCATCACTTGTAGCCTTCTTGAATTTGTAAATGTTAGAATTCTAGCTGATGCAGATACATCAAATCTCAAGAACAATAGTTGTCCTTCATCATTCTTCCATACACTTCCACAAAATGTCTAAATAGGTAGTGGATCCTGCAGATAATTAAAATCCAAAACAAATTATATTTAGTTCATCATTTATGGTTAGCAAGCCCTTTTTTTCCCTACTTAGGGAGCATTATAGATATGCACAAAATATATAAGCATGCAAATAGGATCTAGTGATATAGAACTCTGCCATGTTTACTTGGTAAATTTTTGCATAGGTCGACATCAGCATTGAGAATGACTATTGATCTGTTATATAAAACCCTTCATGATCTAAAGCCTCTATAACTTTAACCCAACTAATGTCTGGGGCATGCAGTAATAGCTAGTATAAACTTTGTCCAAAGCTACCTAAAGCATGACACAAATAAAATATATAGCTTTGCAACAAGTTAAGTAAATTGTAGAAGACTCACCAATTATTTATTAGAATCTAAAAGAACATCTATATTCCAAGAGGTTAACTCTAATGTCCCCACTAATTAGGACATTAATACCTACAAAACCAAAGTTAGACTTTATATAAATATGTTTATAAAAAATATATTTTACTATTCAAACCATTTTTTCATCTAGCCAATTGTATAGGATTACTCATCTCTTGCACTAGCACTAAAGCCATTCATACGAGGAACGTAACTCCTATATTGACACTATGAGATTTCATTTATTCATCTAGCCATTCATATAGAATTACTCATCTCTCACACTAGCACGATAGCCATTCATATGAGGTTCTTGTCTCCTATACTGGCACTATGAGATTCCATTTACTCAACTAGCCATTCATATAGGAACACCCTTAATATCTACACTAGTATGCAACCATTCATATAGAGATAAGCACCGTCTCCATATTGGCACAATGAATTAATTACTTAGATCCATAAAAAAAAAAAAAAAAAAAAAAAAAATTATTGTTTTTCTACACATCAATTAATCCTTTATATTTGATAATGCCAAAATTATAAAGGTTCACTATTGAATTAAAATAGCATTTTTTGAATTAATAAATAATATTCTAATATTTAGACATCTTTCCTAAATTTTCTCACACATATATACTTACATATATTTATATGGGAAAAACTATATAGCAAACAATTTTAAATAACAAGGATAATGACCTTAGTTAATAAAATGTATTAGCTTAGTATCACATACCTCTTATGATGTGGCCCCTATAATTTCAGCTTCATTACTTTATGCTTTATTGAGAGTTTTTAGATGGAATTCTAACTAGTATTTTAATCATCTCTTCCTCCTTATTCCAATGTTTGATCTCTTCCAACATTTGACTTGAATAGTAGTTCATTTATTTAATTCTTCATTGATTTCTTAATTGTCGTGTCTAGGCTCATACTTATATTAATTGGTTGTCTTTTTCCCTCTTTAAATTTGATTACCAAGTATCCATCTTTTCCCCCATGAAGATGTAAAACCACTCCTTGTTTATATGTGTAGACTTGAGTGGTCATGTTCCTTCATGGGATTAATAATATAAGAGGCCCATTTTGTTATGATAATTATTTTATTTATTTGTTTCACCACTTTTAAAAGTCTTATTGGATAATTAATATTATATTGGAGATTTAATAACTTTGATATTTGATAAGGTATAATTTATATAATTATTATTCTCTCACTTATTTTTAGTTATTATGGATAATCATTAATAATATTAATACTATGATTACATTCTTGATTTATTGGTTAGTTATTATATTATGTTAGAGAATCAAATCTAAAGAATAGTTCTTTAGAATAATGTACATTATATGTATCATTTAGATGTTAATTTAGGCTCATGACATTAACCATGAATAGTTAGTTGTGGAAATACTAAAAAGTGAAGAATAAAATGTTCCATGCATGCCATGAGCATCAACAAGGCATGTGTGAGTGTGAACAACAATATTGATTATCTTGGAGATAGTTTGCTCTATAAGTGGGCAAAAAAATGACAAAACATATTTGCAACATGCAACATCAATTGTACAGCCATATCCAAGCTCCTTGATTATTCTTGCAACATTAGTAGCCGCTTGCAACTGTGTCAAAATAGTATCCGACACTTGTAAATTTCATGCACAAGATTGAAAACTCTTTCAGTGACCAAATAGTACAGAATTGAAGTAGTGTGCATATAAAACTAGCAAAAAAAAGTCCAAAAAAAGACCTTTTCGAATCAAGGATCTAATCCTATCTATCCTCCAAGTTCAATAAATAAGAACTATTGGAAAAATACTAGTTTCACATTAATAAAAGAAAAGAAAAGAAGCAAATACCTTAAAGTGTTGATGGGATGCCAGTTCTTCCAAGAAGAAAAGCCAACTATTTCCTGATAAAAAGAAAAGAGCAAGAATTGTGTGAGAAGAAATCATTAATCTTATATCCAAAAGTCTAAATCAGACAATGCAATAGTCCATTTTCTTTCCATGCTATGTATGTACCTAAATTTGATGAGAATGGTAATGAACTAGAAGAAAAGAGCTTAGTGGTTAATTATAAGCTACGAAGGGTGTGCGTAGAAGATAATCAACATCCTCTACCTAATAAGGAATAGATGATTATACATAGGTAGCCTTAGAAATTTGATTTCTATTTAGTTTAGTTTGAGCTTCACTTGGTTTCAAGAATAGTTTAATATTCTCTACTTAACAAGGCCAACCACGTAAAGGTGGAAGCTCATTTGGCCCCTCCCCCCCCCCCCCCCCCAACATCACTCTAAATTCCCTATTAACATCTAATAACATTCATTCATTCAACCATTTTTGAAATATAACATTCAATCATTATAATCACATGATAACATTCATTAACACATAAAATTCATTAATATCTAATAACATTCATTCATTCAACCATTTTTGATAGATAACATTCAATCATTATAATCACACAATAAAATGCATTAACACATAAAATTAATTAACATCTAATAACATTCATCCATTCAACCATTTTTGAAATATAACATTCAATCATTATAATCACACAATAAAATTCATTAACATCTAATAACATTCATTCATTCAATTTGAAATATAACATTCAATCATTATAATCACACGATAACATTCATTAACACATAAAATTCATTTAACACACAACATTCATGAATAATTCATCAACACATAAAATTCATTAACACACAACATTCATGAATATTTCATTACCACATAAAATTCATTAACACACAAAATTCATGACTATCTCATTAACACATAAAATTCTTTAACATCATTTCCTTTTGGGCTTCTTAACATTCTTTTTTTTAAGTATCTTGTGAGAGTAATATCAATGTCCTCGTCATTCCCCTCCTCTACTTATTCTAATACCACTGCATGTATCCTCCTCATCTATTCAAGAAGAGGTGGTCATTGCGGCAAAGGGGAGTCTGTTGCAAAACAACTGCATCATGAGTTAAATTCAAACCATTTATAGTAGTGAATTACATGTATTTAATTAAGTAAAATAACTATAAATCAAAAAAATTATTTAAATGAAAAAAACATAGATTTTCTTTACCTGAATGTGCCACATGATCTACATGCTGATCTGTTTGAACATCCTTTGGCACTCATTCAACATGACATTCTATATACTCTAAAATATACACACAAAAAATTACACCAAGTTCAAATTAAGATGTTAAATTGTATTAATAATTACATAATTATTTTTAAATAGAAAATGAACACATCCATCAACACTATGATGCACATCAGGGGCTTCATCATGTGGCATATAATAAGGACCTGTGTTCCAATTAGGAGGCTACATTACAATGGCATTCACACATTATTATCAAATATATTGTTGCTCAAGTATTAAATCTCTAATTTTTAATTTTTTTTTGCATATTTAGCTATTTACATGATGCAAGGGGCTCTTGCGTTGGGCCAGTGGAAGCTTGACGTAGGGTTTCAACCATGGCTTGATAGCCTTCCTTGAAGGTAATTTTTTAGTGTTCTCTCATGGCCTCTAAATTAAAATCAAAGCCTTGCATTTTTTGATTAAACAAAATTATTTCCATTTTATAAATAATTTTTTTTAGGAATATATTTACTCCTACTTACAATTCATGCTTTAATTTTTGAATATCCACCAGAGCCAAGTTTATGCTACCCAATCTTTTCTAGCTTGGCCTTTGTTGCCTTTGACATATCCTACAACCTATGAAAAGTTTGAAATATGTTAGATGATATAGATATAAAGATGCCTAATCAGTGCATTATTACATTGTACTAGTAGTTAATACTATTGCATACCTTCTTCTCTCATTTGCAGGTGTAACTCCTCTTTAAACATCCATTTTTTCCTTTGCATCCAAAATGAATCAATCCCTCACTGAAATAAAGGGAGGATGCTCGTGCTTTGGATTGTGGATGAGACTCCTTCTATAGGAGTTCCTCATAGTGCTCAAATATTTTGCAGCTTTTTCCAAAATTTTCGTCTCCTTAAATTTTTTACCAAACTCATGCTCTAAATCTACAATGAACTGATCTTTTAATTTTTTATCTTGCAGGTTCCACCTTTCAAGAGAAAACACAAAAGTGTAAGATAGAAAAATTAACTAAAGTTGTGTACCTTGAATATACTAAAAGAAAATTTGTGTACCTTATACGTATGGTGGGCCCGAATATCTTCAGTGCATGGTCATAAAGTGTCTTATAAAAGCAATTATTTCCTGCAAAAAATGTCATGGGATTATCAATCCAAAACTTTCTATGAATAGGTAAATGCATATTACAATATAAAAAATAATAATTTAAAAGTACCAGGAAGCTTAGGACATTTCAAAGGCATCAATTCATTGTCTTCAATCAACAATGACATTTGCATAGTTCCCATGCTAAAAACACAGGTAGATCTAGGAAACGATGGTGAATTATCACCAATACATGTAACTATGATCTATATCTGGTGTTGTAGACCTCGACAATGAATGTACTGCTAGATGCACCCATGATTAAAATATAAATTATCAAATCATAATTAACATAAAACTAAATATAGCAAAATAAGGATTTACCAAGCATAGATCGTGAAGGAATCAATGTTTGCATGGCCCTTGTTGCTGACATTACAGTCGACAATCTCTGATGGACCTCTATCGACCTCCTAGGAGTCTCCTACACTTGATGACCTAGTGAACAATAAATTGTTAGGAAAGAAATTCTGATATAATAAAAGTAAGAGTTAACTTAAGAAGTTTTTGAATGTTTGATCAAAGAAAAAATTCCTTGTAACTTGTCAACTTAAGGATTATTTTAGCTGAGGTAGTCAGAGCTCTGCCAGCACTGGCCTCGCCATAATGTCCTGGTACAAGCAGTTGAGTTTGCAAAAAATCTTGTAATAAGAATACATACATATTTTAGTTCACAATATAAAATTAACCTTTATTGAACTTTTTTTATAATTAAAGATTCATTACTGCTTACTTCAAAATGGTGTGCTACAGCCATCAATTCTTGTTGCCTCTTCAACACCTCCTCCATTGGATTTGGATCTTTGAAAATTCTCATAATTTCTAAATTTATTTGTTTCAATATTTTCCTCATTATATATGTTAAATTAGGCACCTCTACAATATCGTCATCAAAAGGAGTAGGTGCCTCTATTGCTGCAGGTGCTTTTCCCCTATCTTGAACATCAAATTGTGATAGAAATATTAGTAAAACTTTCATAAAAACTCTAAAACCCTAAATAAAATAACATAATAATTTTACATTTTTCAACTATCTAATTTGTACAATTTCAATAAGGCTTTTCATTGCTGAGGAATGGGTGGGAGCTAGAGCATCCTCATGGCCTCTATCCTGTGGGGAATCCATATTGTCCTATGACAAAGATTAAATATAAAAACTTCTATGATCATAAAAAAAATGCTCATTATTTCTATATTGATATTTTTTAGTTTTTTTTTTTTTTTCATCTTATATGTTAAATTAGGGACATTTGTGATATCCTCATCAGAAGGGTTAGTAGCTACCTCTATTCTTGCAGGTGCTCTTCCCCGATCCTGAACATCAAATTGTGAAAGAAATATTAGTTAAACTTTCATAAAAACTCCAAAATCATAGCTAAGGACGTTGATTAAGATTTCTAATTTTTTTTTGAGTTCTTGTTTGTGTATCAGCTTGTTGTTTATCAAGCTTAATTCAATAACTAATAAGTTTGAAACTTTGATACACTATTAATTAAAAATCAACTTTACCACTGTTCAAGTTAGAAGTTTATCATTTGCAATATGTCATTTTCATATGATTTATGATCATCTTGTTCATGTTTAAAGTTTTCCTTCTCTGTTATGCATCTAAATAGTTATCATATATTATTATTACAAACATATAGCAATCTGAAACTGAAAACAATACATTACATTAACAAACTTTATCATTGTTGTTGTTTTAGAAAAACTTTTCATGACTCCTAATTTCATATTTTCTATATAGCAATTAACATTTTGAGGCTATCAGTTTTCCTCTATCAATCAGATGGATAATTGACTTAAATGACATGTTCTATTTTCTCACACTATGAAAGGTTCAAAGAATGAAATGATTTGTTCGTGTAATAATTTAGTTTTGCAATTCTATGTTATATGGCAAGAAAGTTCTATTTGCATTACAATGGTGTTAATTTGAAAAGAGAGTTCTAGGAAAAGGGTTGTTATTGCAACAAATTATTAAATAGGGGGATGAAATTATTATTTATATAATAAAAGTCTGAAAGCATTTATGGGTGATTCAAACACCAATGATTTCTCATCACACTAGGCTTCAACATTTCAAGTTTAAACTGGTTCTCTACCTATTATGATCTTCTTGTTCATGTTTAAAGTTTTCCTTCTTTGTTATGCATCTAAATAGTTATCATATATTATTATTACAAACATACAACAATCTGAAACTAAAAACAATACATTACATTAGCAAACTTTACCACTATTCTTATTTTTCAAGAAAAATTCATGACTCATAATTTCAGATTTTCTATGAATATAAAACTATAATTAAAATTCAAGTTTGATAACCAAGTACCCCCATCCCCTATTATGAAAAATAGCCATATCGATATTGGTATCGGTACCCTAAGTACCCAAAGTACCCAAAGTATCCCCATCCCCATACAACCTTGATAATAATATAACATTCTTCAACTATCTAATTTGTACAATTTCAATAAGGTTTACCATGGCCAAACAATGGGTAGGAGGAGCATCCTCATGGCCTCTATCCCGTGTCTGATTCATATCGTCCTGTGACAAAGATTAAACATAAAAACTTCAGCCCACTGATCTTAGCAAAAAAAACTTATTAATAAAATGGTATATAGTACTTACACCCTCATGATACTATCTTTGTTTGTATCTATGTGATTTAAATGGTAATCTATTACTAGTTCTTCCCCTGCACTCATTGATTTTATCACACATACAAAAACTTGATTCCCCTCACGTGCCTCAAAAATTCAATTGGGTTGCTTATTAGTTGAAGAAGGTTGCATACTATTTATAAAACTCACAATATTACCTATTGTTTTTTGTCTCCCATAAATGTACATAGCAAATCTTTTACTTTGATAATTTTCTTTCCATTGTATATAATTTGCTGATAGTGCATACCTACGCATACTTTTTTTATATTGAACAATCTGCATCCAATCATTGTAATTGTAACAAGGACTGACATACTTCATCAATTCAACAACCTTTTTTTAACATACCTTTATCCCATCCATGGAAAATATGCCCAAACAATGTAATGAAGATGGCTATGCGATATATCCTCTCATTAACACAAAAATTAGTGTTAATTGGAGGTAGTTCATTAGGTACCCATTCTTTCTCAATATGTGTGTATCGAAAGGGTACCTTGATGTCACCTTTTCTCTCATCATCATAAGAACATGACCCCCCTTTAGCAAGGAAAAATTGCATGCATTTATTGAATTTTTTTCTAATCTTTTGACATCTAGTTGATCTCCCCATTTTAGCCTTAGTACATGTAGAACTTTCATCTACCATTCCCTCATTTCCCTCATTCAATGTAGATAGATATGAAAAGTACCTATTTGGTGGTCCTTGCAATTCATCAAATGAGATATTGTCACATCCCCACTTCAACTACTAGATAATTTTGATAATAATTAAATAATATACATAGAATAATCAAGTCGTAACCCATGTGTATGGTTCTTCTTTGTCTATACATGAGAGATATAAAATGTACTAAGTTGAAAGTGATTATATAATTACATGTATATATGGTTCTTCCTTGTCTATTTAAAAAAGAAGAATATAAGAAAATTATGTCTATTTATTGACTTGTACCTGCTAATCCATGCCACTGTGCATGATCCTTTCTAAAGGGGTTAAATTTCCTACATATGTTAATCATTTATCTTAATTTAGCTACAAATAACTTAGAAGACAACATGGACATTTCACTCAATTTATTTTAGGACACCTGCATGTCAAATGATCAGAGCTTACTAGGAGTCATGTATATCTTTAAAAATTTGGACATGTTATACTTAATGTTTATATTTGCACATATGGTTTTGAAAGAAAAATTTGGTACATGTTGTACTTAACAATCAGAACTTATTAGGAGTAATGTATATCTTAAAAAATTTGGACATGTACTTAATGTTTATATCTGCCCATATGGTTTTGAAAAAAATAATTAGTGTATGTTGTACTTAGCGATCAAAGCTTAGTAGGATCCACTGATCACATATCTTGTACATGTCAATCATGCCATTGATCATCTTCTTCATCTATTTCATCATGATCATCATCGTCATCATCACCACCATCATCATCATTATCATCATCATCATTGTCATCATCATCATCATCACCATCGTCACCACTATCATTGTCGTCATCATCACAATCATCATCAACACCGTCATCATCATCACCATTATCATCATCATCATCATCATCACCATCATCACCATCATCATCATCATCACCAACATTGTCATCATCATCACCATCATCTTGATCTTCATCATCTTCAACATCTTCTTCTTCCATAACATTAACTTTATTGGCCTTCCTCTTGGTTCATGTCTAACAACAAATGACCAACCCTATCTATGTGGAACCTCTGAGTAAAATACTTGCTCACATTGGCTCGGAAGAGCATAGGGCTCATCTCCAACTGACTCAAATGAACTTGTATTAATCATTGTAAATCCATTATCTTATTGAATAAAAGTTTTATCTAGATCATTTTGATTCAATTATAGCCTATACCATTTGACGATGAATAGAAGTACTTTGAAGGAGTTAAAGTTGCACTCAATTATATCATGCAAGGTGCCATAGTATTGATTTTGAGATTGTTGAGGATGTATGTCATTTCTAGATGATATATTACTGACCTCAAAAATAATAGTTATCCTAGAATCACAAGTTTTCTTAGTGTCATCCAACTTTTTTATATGACATTTGTGCCCATGATAGTACATAGTTTTGCAGTGCTTGACCTACAATTTTTGAAGCGTGTGACAATTATTTGCATCATGATTTACTATGAAACTAATGAGTGGTGATCATTAATAAATTTTTATATACCTATCCACCTCTTAAACCTTTTACTAGATCAACTACCATCGGTGTAACATTGGAATCTCCATTACAATAAGCTTCTATAACCAATGAAGCAACACCTTCCCATGTTAATGAGAAACCATTTTGTTGACATTGTTCAATCCATATCACCATTCAATCAAGATTGTTCACAATATAAAAATGTATTGCATCCCACTCTCGACTAGCTGTATTAATAAAATACACCAATTATAAATAGCTTATATTGAATATTTATAAGAATTAATTAACTACAATAACATCTTATATTTACCTTTCACTTTCCTCAATCTACCTTTTCCCATCAAGTAATCCCCTTCAAATTTGTTAATGGAGTTTGGATCCCAAATACAATCTACATGGATCTTTCCTGCAAACTTAGGAAGATATTCACTAATGTACACCATGGTCTGGTATACCATATATCCCTCCACCATAGAACCCTCAGGATGTGCTCTCTATTGAACCAAGCCTTTCAAAAATTTCAAGTTCCTCTCAACCATCCACATTGACCTAGTTGGTGCAGGTCCACACAATTTAATCTCCTCAACTTGATGTATGAGTTAGTGTTCTTGTGCATTGAAAAAAGTTGGAGGTAGACACTTTTGTATTTCACACATCAGATGAGGAATTTTTCTCTTCCAATATTTTATATCTTCTTTATTGAATTTTTTTATGACAACCACCTCATGTATTTTCCAAGATCATATATAACTTATTTGACACTATTCTTGAAGTGGTGTGGGAGAGATAGAGGTAGAACGTACTACAATATTTGTAAAATGAGATTATCAATATTTTATAAAAGAATTAAATGAAAACTACATGCAGTAACAAATATATAGTGAATACAAAATAAAATGAATTACCTTAATAAATGTATGCCAATCATGTGTATTCATCCCTGGCCCAAATTCACTTTTCTTTGATATGAGATCATTTATGTTCATAGCAAATCCTGTGGAAAATCGTAATTTTTTAATGAATTCTTTTATAGCATTGCTCTGTTGCTCTGACAATAACCAACTAAGGGCACTTGTATCAATCTGGTCTTGATTGTTATTTGATTGAATGAAAATTTTCATTACATGGTTGGATTCTTCAATGTCACTACTAATTTTGACAATTTTGTCCTTGTCACGCCTTCCATCCAAGATTTTCTATAATGTCTCTATTACATTCTTTCCAATATGCATAGAATCAAAAAAATGCATGATTGGGAGTTTCTCGTAGTATGAAAACCTACTAAATTGCATAGGATAACTTTTTACTCTTTTTGGAAGTTGGTCATTAATGCCTTGATGAACTTCAAGAGCATCAAATACATCATCAGTAAACAAAAGCAAAATAAATTTCAAACAAAAAACCATCGGATGGAATGACATTACCTTTGTAATTTATTTTATTGTATTCCAACTTCCATAAGTTAGGTGTCATTCTCCATGGCTTTGATGTAGTCTCATCTTTCTCATTGAAAAAATGTTTTTTGATAATTTGTTAGTTATGATTTCTATGGAGAAAGTGTCTATTCTCATTGAACACCTACTTTTCTAAACTTTTTGAATGATGAGATTTCATCTTTGGACCACAAACTGGACATGCAAATTTTCCCTTTTTTTGAAGACCTACAAGATCATGTATAATTGGATTAAATATGTTAACTTTGTGTTAGCACTATAACATTTCAAAAATTAGGTATCATGTATTATCCATACAAGCATTGCATGGAATTGAAATTGTCTTTGTCCTATTGGTCTAGAGATGTCATACATAGTTATCCCATTCCATAACACCATCAACTCATCAACAAGGGGCTCAATATATACATTGATATCTTTAACTTGGTACTTACCTAGTTGAATAAAAAAAAAATATTACATAATTATTATGACCATTTTAATGGATTATTTATAATAAAGTAATTTAGATGACTATTAAATGAAAAAATATTTGGAATAATTAGTGCCAATATTATGTGCTCCCTCTTTATTGTCATCCAAGGAGGAATGTTATTGTTGATAACAAAAACAAGCCACACCGATTAAGTAGATCTCATCTCTCCAAATGGTTTGACACCATCCATTGCTAATGAAAGCTTGAGATTACCAAGTTCTTCCTTAAAGTGTGGCCATTTTTCCTCTATTTCCTTAAATGTTGAACCATCTATAAGCATTTACATAATGTCATCAGGACTTCTATTGCGTGCATGGTAATCCATAAAATGTACCAAGCTATTACACCTGAATAATTGTTGCAAATGTGGAATAATGGGAATAACCTGAAGAACCTTGTGAGGCACCTTTTTTGTTATTTTATCTAATTAATATCTACTAATATAGAAAATAGGGCATTGTGTTGCAAATTCATGTTGTTTATGATATATAATATGATCATTCGGACATGCATGTATTGTTTGATACTCCATTCCAATATCTTTCATAATGGCAGTTAATTCTCAGTATGAGTAAGGTAGAATGTTTAATGGTGATAAAAAACACTCACCTATTAACCGATGACAAAAAATATAATTTGTTAATATAAAGAATATTAATTGCTACATAATTCACCCAATGTTAATTGTAAGGGAATTACGACTAAAAAAATGAAAAAAGATTACATACCTTAACATATATGTCATTGCTATGTTGCATAAACCATTCATAACCTTCAAGTTCACCAACAACAATACAATGGCAAGAAAAGTTTTTTGGTAGCCTTTGTATAAGGGCTTGTGTGCCTTCTCAAGTATAGGTACATCAAGGTTTGCATCACTATCATCATCATCATCATCATCATCATCATTGTGATCTTTTTCATCATCGTGATCTTATTCAATTGGATCATTACCTTCTACTTCTATATTCACACCTCCATAGTCCCTCATTTTGAAATCCACATTCTTTGAATTGTCATGGTTCATAACATGAAACCCAAGGTGGTTGGCCTATATCAAAATGATGACCTTATATTAACAATGACCATGGTGTCACCATCAAATAATGTCTTATGTATTTTATAAATTATTAAAATACATACCAATGGACAAAATATGTTTCCCCCTTCAATGTGACCATGTTGCCTACAATGTTCCTTGGTTCTTTTGATTAGATATCTTTGATTCTTTAAGCCCTTTCAATTTTTGCAAGGACAATAACATTTTCCATCACCTTTTCTTTTTAAGTTAGACTGTAGTCTAGCAATTATCTCCCTACATTTTTGTGCATTGATATCATCAGACATGGTGTTTCTTGAATGGAATGACTCATTGGTGGAAGAAGGATGATTTGTTTGCAACTTGCAAATTCTATATCAAGTGTATTAAAAGATCATCTAACATTAAATAATCAAGATACCTTTTGGTAGGGTGATAGTTGGATTGAAAAAAAATATATAAATCTATTAATATTAACATTCATTAATATTTGAATTATAAACTAATCATATATTATCTAACCTTTCATTGTTTCTCCTCATTTATTTTACAAAATTAGTCAGGAATATATATTTAGATCACTAAAAATAATATAATCATTGATTATAGTATGGACTAGTATCAATCAGGAATACATGAAATGCATAGATGAATACATCCTTAGATGAACACACACACCATCTTTAAGAGGAAATAGTTCTTCCAAGGAGCCCTAAATTTTAAAAATAGCCTAGTCTTTATTAAGTGTAGCCTAAAGCTCAAAGTCTTGGCCTTGCAGTTGCAAAGCTTTTACTTAGCATGTAGGTGTACTAATTTTGTGAAAGCGTATGGTGCATGAAATGTTAATTGAATTTTGTTTGGATTTTGAGGCATGTGGGTTTATAATTAATTATATTGACAAGGGAAGTGCAAAGTGAAGGAATCCTTCTTTTGTAAAATACTAAATAATAATCTCTTTAGTCTTTTGGCTATGATTGCTAAGCTGGTGTAGGAATAATCTCAATTGGAACAATGTTATAGAAGTCTCAAAGAGAAAACAATTTCCCTACCAAACAAAAAATTACAATTACCAGCATTAAAGAAAAAGGCATCCCCTTTCCATCTACATGACTTCTTTATTAAAATCTATAGACAATTGTAAAGAGTAGCTTCTTAAATCTACTAGACAATAGGATTCATAATTGTTTCAATTTATTTTTCCTTCACCTATGACCATTCCTTGTACATAAATGGGTAGCTATAATCTGTTCATTTTTGTGCATAGGTCTTGCTACCTGCAACTTGAGTTGTATTACTAATAGTTTGAAAGAGCAAGAAATTCATTCATTTTTTTTGGATACCCTTCTGTGGGATAAACTATACATAGAGAGATATCAAATTAGTTTCTAATTGCATTGTAACTTAAATGAAAGTAGAGGCAATTAAGAGGGAAACAATCCAATGGTAGGAAGTATCTGAGTATCAGGTGTCTTGCCTAAACTCATCTCAACTAAGTTTGAAGTTATGGTGGATTAAGCATATGCAATTTATTTTCACTTCTTTTTTAGTTTATGTGTTTAACAAGAAATTAGCTTAAATGATTTTGATTCTACCATCCATACATGAGCAAGAATCTACAAAAACATTGAGTGGTGGAAGATATATTTGAATAACATGCTATCATATGGACTAAATCTTTTACTATTTATTCATTTATGTAGTTTTTGAGTCAATAGATTTGCTCCAGAAGCCACGGGTGAGAAATAAAAAGTACTTCAATCAACCTTTGTTTTTGGTAAATTCATTTCAGAAGTTCTTGATTTAATCAACATTTCCATTCTAAGTTAAAGCTACTAGTTTTCTTTCAAACTGTGTGTGACCAATGTGCCTTGTATAATCCACTCTAATGACTTTTGAATATTCAACATTCTACCCATTGACAAGCTTTAACTTTTCAAATCCTAAGACTAATAAATTTCTCATAGACAAGAAAACCTAATTCTATCCTTTCAACCTTCCTTGGTTATTTTGGTTTGTAATTTGGGGGAAACACGGTGTAATAATGAGTTATCAGGACTATCTGGTAAGGTTTTGATAGCACTTTCTTTGATATTGAATAGGACAAAAATATGTGTCAATTAAAGGTATGTTGTTTTAAATTGTATATATATACTTCTAAAATGTTTGTTGCTAAGGCTACACATTCATTTGTAGTCCAACATATGGCTTCACCTATTGAGTAACCCATTAGATGTTTCTTTTATTTGCTAAAATGAATCATGGATGTAAAGTGTAAAGAAATGATACTAGTTTTCCTTTTGTATTCAATTAGTATTGGTAAAAGAGAATTCTAGACAAGTCCTTCTAAAGTAAATTGAAGAAAAACAACAACATGGAATTTAAATTTTTTTTTGTAAGTAACTATTTCTACAACTATAATTTTTACTCTCTTATTTCTGCTAATGATCTTAATTTGGTGCAGCCCTATACTAAATCTTTAAGACAATCTAATGGTGTCACTTCTTCATAGCAAAGGAGACACCATTTCTCAAACAGGTTTGTTTTTAAAGAACTTTGTGAGTTATGTCTTGATATATAGGATTGAGAATATGTTCAAAATATTTGGTTTATCAAGTTAAAATATGAACTCATCTACAAAGATTGTAACCCCAATTATTGTTGAGAATGGTAGCTTAGAAGAACTATTTCCTCTTAAAGGTGGTGGGTGTGTTCATCTAAGGTTGAACTCTAGGAAGATGTTCTATACTTTCTCACTTTCTTTGTAAGCAAGGGAACTCTTCAAAAAAACCTTACATAGTTTCTCACAACATAATTTTATCCATTATGCTGCTATCAATATGTATAGGAAACATTTCAAGGTCTCAGCCCATTTTTTAAAATTTCTATTTTCAATAAAAAGAGGTCCTATGGAGAAAGGCTAACTCAATGGAGGAAGGTACTTTGTGAGCTTTTCATGGATCAACTAGGACTCAAATCTAAGTATAAACTTTTTAGATGATCTTACAAGTTAAATAAATATGTTTCTTGCACATAGGAGAAACAAAGAGGGTCTGTTAGTATAACTCTCGATGCCAAGTGGTTTGAACCAATTTTGGATTCAATTGAAGATCAAGATGCTTCTCAAAGAGCACAAGATTTTGAACGTGGATGGTAAATACATTCAAAGAAAGAGGACTAATTATTTATTTTAAATGATTCTTCATATTAGTTTTTCACAATCTATAAACTAGAATATGATTGTATTTACTTTTAAACATTTGCATTTTTCAATCAAACACATTTAATGATCCATTATCAAAATGAAAAAAAGAATAATCCCAATATCAATTGAAAAAATCTGACATAAATTGCAACCCTTGATAAAAATATGGATAATAATTTTACATAAGCAATTTTAAACATTATCTTCTTAAGGTATCATCCATAACTCTTGCAATCAAGACCATAGGATTACCAAACCTTTACATTGTATCCACCAACCAACAACTTGCATGAGAACATTATTCTCACTTGGTTGAAGGATTTTGTGTTCATACATATTCCCTATTACAAGATTAGTTCTCAATCTTCACTTGTATACACATAAAAAATCATTAACATATCATTTGAAAAATCTTTCATAGTTCATTATCTCTCCACCTATTTAATTCTTTGCATTCATCATGATTGAATTTGTCTGACCTACCACAACACTATCCTATTTCAGGCCAATCATCCTTCGCAACAAAACATGACCAATCTAATCAGGGTTTGCATGACTTAATGAGGATACTAAGACCTTTCACAAGTTCATTCTAATGAAAAGCTACACCTTTGGAATACTTTACAAGGAATCATGATGTGATCAACATTTACATTGCACGTAACCCAAACTTGACAAGTTTGCACTTTCCTATTAGCATATAGGTTAATGCAACCATCTAGTAACCTTAAGATATAGTATCTTCCTTACCGCTACCACTAAAGACACTTTTATCATGATGTGATCAGTGTTTATATTTCCCATAACCCAAACTTGACAAGTTTGCACTTTCCTATTAGCATATAGGTTAACGCAATTATCTAGTAACCTTAACATATAGTATCTTCCTTACCCCTACCATTAAAGACACTTTTAAACATCTCTATTGATTTTCCAAAACTCAAACCATCTTGATACACTAAATATATTTAATCAAATGAAATAAAAACAAGTTTTATACCTTGCTATTGTGTCATGACAGTCTACTCCAAATCTACAATTTCTTGTATCCAATCCAAAAATATTGTTTTTAGACTTAATACAGATCTTTCACACATCAATATACTCTTATTATACTATTTTCACAATATTATATCCATATTTTAACCACCCATCTAACGGAAAAAGCCCTACTACAACTTCACACACTCAAAAACCTTACCCTATGACATTTTACTAGTCACATTCTAGTGATCAAATGCACATTCTTTCTTTGCATGGGTTCCTAAAAATTACTTAGAAATTTTTTATCTACACCTCTCCACATTGAATTGAAATCATGCAAAATATTACATTGGAATACTCTCGAGTTATCCTGGATTAAAGGTTTGCTAGTCAATCTTCAAAGGAATGCTCTCGAGTTACCCTTGTCACATTTGAGAAGAATAATTTTGTGGGGATTCTGCTTTGGTGAGGGTAAGCCATTCTTTCTCAATGTGTTTGGGTATTTCTTTAGGGAATCCCCTACCAAAAAATACACTTGTGGCCCTATAAAAAAAATTAGAGGGTTTTGCACAAGGAGAAAAGATATTCCATGTGTATAAAATAAGCATAATTCAAAAAAAAAATCACCTAAATTAGCTGGCTATGGGGTTTTTGTGTAGGGATTTTAAAGAATGCATGATTCTAAGTATATACAAAATGGGTCTCTGAAAATTTTCATGCGTTGCAATGCATTATGGGAACCTGCCTTTGTATGTGAACCCACCTCCTCCCATGAACAACGAAAAATGTGTTTCAGCTTTCATTTTTTTTCAAATATAATCCCATTTACATGGCTATTTCAATGAACATGGGAGCATAAAAAAAAAAATTAGTTCACAAGCCAATTTGGCCTCACGTCAAAAAAATTCATCAAAAATAGAGGCCAAATGTACTAGTGCAAGAATAGGTATACATACAATATTTTCTCATGTTGTAATTTGCATTTCTTTTGATCATACAACGGATCTTGCATCACATAAGGCTCACATAATAGTTTTCATATTACATCTAATGCATAGATCACACATTGATTGCACATCAATCATACTTTGATCACACATGTCACACTACTTATCTGCGCAAGATAAGATCTTTACTTACAACTTTCATATTTGCAAAACTTTTCTCTGTCGACCTTCATGTCTATACACACTTGATATAACATAAAATGACTTTATAGAATAACATCCACATAGTCATCTCATCATGACTTAGTAATTATTTTGTAACCAAAAGAGTTCCTTAAGTCATACAACTCTTATTACTAGTAGGCTCTATTCTTCTATGTTAAATACTCATACTAGTATTTCAATTGTAACTAGCACCATATAGTTTGTACACACTTGAACACTAGTACATGTCATTATGACACTATCATAGAGCTTTTCTCAACTGCACATGAGCAATACACATCTCATATGTCTTTGTATTTCGATGAATTGTCTAACACTTAGACAATTTTCTAACTCTAAATGTATAAATGAAATGTTGAATACATGTTTCCATAAATGACAACTATTAAGACATCTATATGATCATATTACCAACAAAAGTAGGGGAGAGATGAGGGAGCGAGAGATGAAGGGAAGTGGAGAGGGAGGAAGGGAGAAGGGGAGAAAGGTGGGAGTGGAAAAGAGGGTGGGTGAGAGAGAAAAAGTGGGAGAAGAAGAAGGGGAGAGATGGGTAATTTGAGGGGAGAGGGAAGAAAGGAAACGGAGAGAGAGTGTGTGAGGGGGGAGGGGGGAAGGGAAAGGGAGGTGAGAGAAGGGAAGGGGAAATTAAGGGAGATGGAGAGGTGGACAGAGGTGGGGAGAGGAAGTTAGAGAAGAGGGAGAGGAAGTGGGGGAGAGGAAGGGAGGGAGAAGGGGAGAGAAGGGGAGGAGTGAGAGGAAGAAAGGGGGGAGGAAGGGAGGGAAATATGGGGGGAGACAAAGTGGGAGAAGGCGGGGGAGAGAGAGGGGGGGGGAGAAGGGATGAGGAAAGGAAGGGAGATGGAGAGGTGGAGAGAGTGGGGAGAGGAAGTAAGAGAAGAGGGAAAAAGGAATAGATGGATGGAGAGAAAGTATTAGAGATGAAGGGATGAAGTGGGAGGGAGGGGGAGAGAGGAGAGAAGAGGGAGGGGCAAAGGAAAATATGATTAGAAGAAGGATAGAGGAAAGATGAGGAGAGGAAGGGAGATGGAGAAGGGGAGAGAGGAGAGATAGAGAGAATGAGGAAGGAAAGGGGGGAGATAGGTGTGAGAGGAGGAGAGGTAAGTGGGAGAAGGGATGAAAATATGGGGGAGAAAAAGAGGGAGATGAATAGGGGAGATGAAGGGATGAGGGAGGGGAGAGGGAGGGAAGGGGATATAAAAGAGGGGGAAAGAAAGGGAGAGGGAGATGGAAAAGAGAGTAGAGAGTAGAGAGAGAGAGAGAGAGAGAGAGAGAGAGAGAGAGAGAGAGAGAGAGAGAGAGAGAGAGAGAGAGAGAGAGAGAGAGAGAGAGAGAGAGAGAGAGAGAGGGAACTAACTAAAAAAGAAGGAGAAGGTGGGATAGAGTTATATAGGGAGACATAAAGGGATGGAGGGAGTTAGGTAGATAGATAAGGGGGAGGAATAAAGAGGGATGAATAGAGGGATGGATAGAGGGACATACAAAGAAATAGAGAGTAGAAGAGGGATAGAGGGAAAGTTGGAGGGAGAAAGGAGGAGGGATAGAGCAAGATGATGGTGATGACCACTGGGGGATGTTTAGAGGAGGAGAATAAGGGTGACAGAGAGAGGGAGACAAAGGGGGAGGGGGATAGGAAGAAGGGGGAGATAGGGGATAAAGAAGGGGGGGAAGATAGAGGGGGTAGGGGAGATGATAAGAGGGGGGGAAGAGACGGTAAGAGGGTGAGAGATATAACAAGATGAAGAAAAGGAGAGGGGGGGATAGGAAGGGACATAAAGAGGGAGTCAAAGAGGTAACAAAGGAGAGGAAGGGTGGGAGGGGGTGAGGGAGAGGTAGGGATTGTGGGGGAGGGGGAGGAGGAGAGGGAGAGATCCATAGGGAGATAATGGGAAGGAGTAAAATAGGGAGAGAAGGAGATATATGGGAAGAGAGAGGGAGGGAGAGAGTGAGGGGGGGAAGGGGGGATGGGGAGAGGGTGAGGAGAGGGGAAGAGAGATAAAGGGGGAGGTGGAGGTGGAGGAAAAATATGGAGATGATGAGAGGGAGAGGGGGGAGATAGAGGCTAGATTTCAGTTGTTCTAAAGATTTTATGGATTTTCCTACACAAACATGATCTTCACTATAAATATTTTTCCTCAAACTTATTATTTTATATGTACAATTATCTTATGTATTGTATTGCATAAACTAAAAACAAACCTTTTAGATCCTCTCTAGGCCATGAGGGTTTCTTAGTTGTATTTGAGTATTTTAGTTAAATTTTCCATAGGTATCCTTGACACCTTTTGATTCATCCCTCCACATATGAATTTAGAATCTCATATGAAGGTTGTAGCTTTAAATAACTAAGTTAAATTCATGGGTTTCAAACTTTTTCTAAAAAATCTAGTATTCTCTATAAGTCATGAATAAAAAATAATGGCTATAACTCTTTTCACTAGTTATCTTTAGAAGGTATGAATACATAATAAAAATTCAAAGCCTAGTTCTATTTTCAGATATTTGCATCTTATAAGGGTTTGAATTGATTTAAAAATTATTATAAGCTCATGCATCATTTAGACATAAAACTTGATTGTATACTACTTTGAAACTCAGAACAAGTCTTCAAGGCTTTATAATTATGCAACTGGGCTTTTCAAAAATTGCATATTTTTGTAACTTTTGGATCACCACTTCTTCCATCCATGCACTTTAATTAAGGCCAGATTACAACTTGTAGCATTAGTTTCATACCAACTTATTTTCCATGATTTATTGTAGAGTTGGCTATATCTTTTTAATATTTACATTTTGTAAAATAAAATGGTTTTTTTCCTTGTCAACATACATTTTCTTCTAATTTTATTTTCTAGATCTATCTTGTGCTATGTAGATTTAGAAGAAAAATTTTAAACACTTTCATTTGGAACTCTTGAAGATTGAAACCTTTACCATCAAATTACTCCAATAGCCACTAGTCTCCTGAACAGTTTTTGCTTTCCTCTAATTATTTAGATTTTTGTCATAAAACTTTCTCAAGTAGAAATCAGCTTTTCACATAAATCTCAATTGGGTATATAATTTGAGAAGAACAAAGTATTTAATAGATTTTACATAAATAAGAAAAGATTAAAAATAATAATTAATAATCAACTTTGGATGAGAATTTTACATTTGAAATCTTCCTTGTCTCTAGAAATACTAAAAATTGCTTGTTTTCTACATTGAGCTTTGCTCCTCCTCCAAGCTACCTATCCATCCAATTTCAAAGATTTTCAACAAAAACTATGTTAATTTGATAGCTAAAATGGTGAAAAATATAATAGCTCATATAAATTTAGAAGCTCATATGAAGGTTGTAGCTCTAAAAAATAAAGTGAAATTCACGGGTTTCAGACTTGTTCTAAAAAATCTAATATTCTATATAAGTCGTAAATTAGAAATAATGGATAGAACACTTTTCACTAGTTATCTTTAGAAGGTATGAATACATAATAAAACTTCAAATCCTACTTTTATTTTCACATATTTAATTGTATCTTATAAGGGTTTGAATTGATTTAACAATTATGATAAGATTGTTCATCATTTAGACATGAAACCTCACTGTATACTACTTTGAAACTTGGAACAAGTCTTCAAGGTTTTATAATTATGCGAATGTGCTTTTCAAAAATTGCATATTTTTGTAGCTTTTCGATCTCACCACTTCTTCCATCCACACACTTTAGTTAAGGTCGTATTACAACCTGCAACATTAGTTTCATATATACCAACATATTTTCATTGATTCGTTGTAGAGTTGGCTATATCTTTTTAATATTTACATCTTGTAAAATAAAATTATAAAAGTGTTGGAAATATTCAAGATATAATAGGTTACTGAGAGGGGAGGGGTGAATCAGTAACAATAAAACTTTTAAGTCAATTCAGAATAACCATATACAACATTTACTCATCTAGCCTACTGCATAAAAGAACTATTAAACATTTAAACCATATATGCACAAAGATTTGGTGACCCAGAAACCTTCCAAAATAGAAAGTAAAACTGGGGTGGGGATGATACCCACAAAGCTTCGTTACTGCAGTATGAAGTTGGCTAGTTAAGGCTTACAATGATCACTTCTAGTGATCTGCCCTGTTAGGAGCACAAAGGATTGCTAGATCCACTTTGTTAGAGGATTTACAAACTTACTTTACAAGTATACACTTTGTTAGGAGATTTGAATAAAGACGGTTAAGTCTACCTTGTTAAAAGATTTACATGAATGATTCACCTGTTAGGATGAACCAACAGATCAACTTACAACTTGACTGGATTCTTTATTGTAGATCACCTTCTGTGATTGATGAAATCATTTTTGCTCCTTGTAGACCTTGCTGAGTATTCTTTACTGCTAATGAATTCGCATATCATATCTTATGTCCCTCTTTTGTGCAATATTCTATATCTTGTATATCTTCCTTGTATCTATATGTTGAATGATATAATACATTACATATATATACCATTCCAATAATTATTCATGCAAGGTTGGCCAAACACAAGTAAATGGAATATAACTGAGTCGACCAAATAGTAAAATAAACTCGGGTTCTTCAGACAGACTTGATGACCTTTTGATATGCAGCATCCACTACGTTACTTGGCATCATCATGCACTCAGTAGAGGTAGGGGCTCAATTCATACTAGTCATACAACGTTGCCTAGAACTTGGTAACCATTGGTGACTTGGTAGAAACTAACTTCTTCATTAACCTCCTGAGCTCGGTTATCACTGAGTCCTTCTTCACTCGGTCATCACTAAGTGCTTCCTCACTTGGTTAATATTGAGTGCATCTTTACTCGGTTAACACTAAGTGAAACTTCACTCGGTTAACACTAAGTGCTTCTTCACTCAGTTAACACTAAGTGCATCTTCACTTGGTTAACACTAAGTGCTTCTTCACTCAGTTAGAAAAGTGTCTTCGATGCTCGGTTTGAACTGTGTCTTCAATGCTCGGTTTGAACTGTGCTGCCTTCACTCGGTCTGAACTGTATTAGGGTATGTGCAAGATCATGGTGTACCAAACTATGGCCTTAAGTGGCAGTGAAAAAGTAGCAAATTAGCGTTATGTCAACTTGACACATAATTTTAAAGTGGTTCTAAACTTTATATCAAAAAGTTGTAAGAAAATAATCTGTAGGAAATTGAATCTAGTTTCTAAACTACAAGGCCTTATCTAGAGAAAAAAATTATTTGATTGGTCAAAAGTTTGGATTTTAATGCAGTACTACAAACATTTTAGGGCAAAAATAAAAAGTAGGTGTATGTCTGACCACCTTAATCATAATCAAATGATAATATTTTTAAATATAATTTTAGATATAAAAAGTAGACTCATGCCTAGATGTGACACATATTTTTGGGAATTTTTATTCCAAATAAATAATTAATTATGAATTTTCTACTATACTATTTTCAAAATTAAAAAACTCTCGTGTCTGACCACCTTAACTAGTTCAAAAAAAATCAAAATTAAGTTTTTTTTTTTTCTTATACTAGTCGAAGCATAGAATGTGACGCATCTTTTGGATTTCACAAATCTTATATGGTTTGAAAGTTATAGCTATTTTTCAACCAGTATGTCAATTAGCACTTTGTAGCTAACTCCATTAGAAAATAAGTAATAATTACTTACTAAACTCGTAATTTGACAAACCTTACATTTATAAAAAGCTAAGAACATTCTTAAGAAACCCTTTTCATTACATCAAATTTTGGTTTAAAAAAAGTCGTCAGCTACATGCTTGAAGTAAAAAAGACATAAGAACATGCCAAAAATACATTTTCGGGATGTTTTAAAGATGACCATATAAGGTTGGTATCGAAAGATATAGTAGGAATTATAAAGGTATTAATTGTTTTCATTTAGTATCAAGATGGGTGGGAAAAAAGTTGGAATAGATTTTGAAATTCGTTGAGGCATTTCAGAACTACATATTTTTTAGATCTCCACTTTTTGGCACACCATGATCCTGCACATATCCATTACTCAGTGCTTGGTTAGAACTGTGAGATGAGTGTTGTCACTAATGGAAATAATCTTTATGCCAACAATCTCCCCCTTTGGCATTAGTGACAAAAACAATTAAGATTCAAAGTTTATGTGCAAAAATTGACATACAGTTCTAAATTTTCAAAATTGATCTTTGCAAGTCTTATTACACATATCTTTCTTACATGTATCTCTCCCATACAATATGCACAGTATTTACAAGTCATTACACATATCTCTTGAACAATTATCTCTTGGAGTGTGCTATCTCCCCCTTTTTGACAATAATGCCAAATTAAACAATATATATTTACACAGAGATTCCAAAATGAGAGATAAACTCAGAATGTACCTTGAGAATAAGAGCCAATGTCTTATCCCAATTTTCTTGCAAAAGTTTGCTGGTGGAGAGTGCTATTTGAACTTCTGCAGACAGTTCAATCATATGATCTGCAATTGAGAAGTTTTTGTCATGAATCAATGTTTTGGAATGGGCAATATGCTTCTGCATTGTGTCCATGACAGGAAGGATCATATTTTGGATGTCAATCAAAGTACACCTAATCCTTGCTTCCTCTCTCAATAATTCTACCTATTTCTCTGACAAAAATCTTATTCTGAGATGATGGGATGAACTTGAACTGTGGTCAAGCTGCAACATTTGGGCACTAACCTTCATATCCTCATCAATTTTATTCAACTTTTCTTTGATTTCCTTAGTATACTCAGTAACATCACAAAGTTTTCCAAAAAGCGAAGTTACATTATTAAAATAATGTCCAAAATTACTCAAAATTGTAGACAATTCTATCTGTTTTAATGCAATATGCTGAGCAATGTGCTCAAGCACCTTATTGTCAAATTTATTCTTTGCATTTTCAATCAATTTTTCTTGGCCAGAGGTATCCTCATTGAATTTATATACAGCCTCTTCTAACTAAATCAAAATGTGTTGAGTAGAATCTACTTCAACACCTATAGCCTCTATTAGAATATTCTTGGCACTTTCAATAATACTATATTCCTGGTCTCTCTCATGCCTCAGTTGTTTTTGCCTTACCTTTTTCTCTAATAGCTGACTGATCATTCTCATTTCATTGACTGATGCAATATCTAGATCTATCTTAGGAATGACAATGTCCTTATCCAAGTCTATTTCCTCATCCACTACCTTGCTGGAAAACATGTATCTCTTTGCTTTTCCTGTAGTGACTTCACCCTTTTCTTTTGAAACTGAAACAATAGTTGATGAGGCTGGACTGGCTAACAAAATTAGAATAGGACTAACTAGAGGAAGACTGAGAGAAGTGCTAATAGTATCAAAAATTGATGTTCCTCCCAAGATTGATGTACAGGTTGGAATGGGAGAACTAACAGATGCAAAAATTGGAGCAGATGAAATCGTCAAAATTTAAGTACCAGTGGGTACATTTACTGTACACTCTGCAGTAGAAGTTGATATGCTTGATGAACTTACTGTTGTAGCTGATGATGACTCAGTCAATGAAGATGGTTGTAGCTTGGTTAATGAAGTGGTAGACACTTACATAGATGGTACTCGGAGCTGAGAGGAGACAGGTGAAGATTGAGCAATTGATGAAGCTGTTGTGCACACAATCTCACCAGTAGAAGCTATCTCCATAGTTGATGTAGTTGCTTTAGGTGGAGAGTGAGGAAGAGATGCAATGACTTTGGCTGCAATTTTTAAGAGATCATCTTCCTCCTTAGCTTGTTCAGCTTCTTCTTCCTCCATTTCATCTTCCTTGTCTTCTTCCTCAACATTTATCATCATTGAATGTAGATCCCCTGGAATATCTTCAATATCATCATCATCACTGTTGTCATTGTCCTTGATTTCAACAATATCCTCACTGGATTTATGTAGATGATAGATATGTTTCCACATGTTTGTTGCATCATTTACAACATGCTCAATGTCTTTGATTAGTATCAAACAAGTGTGGAGTCTAATCATCATATTACCTTCACAATCTTTCAGTGATTTCTTCACTTCTGCATCAGTGAGACTCGGCAACAGATTTTTTAGGGTTTGCTCAAAGATATCCTTGACAGTCTTGATTGCAATTTCCCATCTTGGTTGCAACCTTTCCAATAGCTCTTTAGGGATCTGAGAGGCAATCTCATCTGGAGAGTATTTTCATCTTCCCATTTTACTCAATACCAGTTCCTCAATCTGCACTTTCTCCTATTTTGTTCTTGTTTCAAACTTCAATGCTTTGAAGTTTGTGAAGCTAGCACCTTCTTCTAATTGCTTCAACCTTGCCTGAAATGTGAGTGGAGGCTTGACAAGTACAGGTTCCTTCTTCCCCTATCCTGTTCTCCTGGAGAAGACTGCAGTAGCTTGCTTTTTAGGTTTGGTGATAATCACCTTAACTTTCTTCCGTTGAGGCTCCTTTACTTTTTTGACTCGGTTTTCTCTTCTTCTTCATCATCTTCTCCTTTCCCTTCAGTAATCATCAAAGGACCAACTTTTGTTTTTAGCTTTGCAATCCTCCTCTTTCCTTTGCTAATGACCTAAGGGATTTTGATTTGAAGCTCAATTCTGGCCTTAGCTTCATCATAAGTTCCAAAGACTGGTTGCTTTGGGTCTATTGGTTCATTCACCAGTGCTTCTATGATATCTCTAGTTTCATCAATATTGACCTCATAAGGAAGAGGTTTCACCCATGCAACTCGGGGCCTGACTGCCTGTATGTATACTTTGTCACAATCTACCATAAAGCATACATCTTCTTTGTATTTCTCAACCAGTTTAGGTGGAATCCGAAACTTATTGTTCATTCTTTCCTTAAAATCTTCAAAGTAATTATCCAAAACACTATCAAAATTTTCACCTAACTCTGCAATGAACTCATTTATTTGATAAAGAACATGAATATCTTTTGTCCATACTACTGATCCTTTTGATGGAAAAGACTTTTGAACATAGAAAAATAAACAGATCAAAAGTGAACCAAATTTGCAGGAGTTGTTCTTTGAAGTTCTTATGCTTTCCATATTTTTATTAAATTGAGACAAAAGCAATTCAGACAGATCAAACTCAAAATTCTTCTTTACTACCTTATATGCTAAATCTACTGCTTCACAAGGTACACTGTTTGGATGACTCAAACTATAAATTTTATGAGCAATGACGTGAATACCAAATCTTAATTCAGTGTCAACTACTGTACTGAGCTTAAGTCCTCTACCATCCCATTCTGCTTGGGTTAGCCTTTGCAATTCTTCTTGACCTAGGGTTTTGGTAGACTTAGCTTTGCTCAACATGGGAAGGCCAGTAATCTTGTTAATCATTTTCTTTGTGATAAGCACTGGTTGCTCTAACCACAATTGCCTGTTGTGAACCCGACTAAGTACATACCTAACCCATTTAACTTGAAAATTCCTTGGCAAATGTGAAATGTGGGCTAACCCTTTTGTTTCAAGATGCTTATGCTCGAGTTTCAAATTTCCATCTACGCTCATTTCTCCTAGGGCATTATCAATTTCTAGGTTTCCAAGTTCTTGAATGGAACATTTGAAATGAGAGCGAATGTTATTTAAAAGGAGTACCTTTGGAGGAATTTGAGACTGAGCATCGTTAGGATCAAGTGATTCTACAATTGCTGGTGCCAATTTGAAGTTCAACGCCTTCCATTCCACACCTTTAACCAGCATTTCTGAGCCTCTCTTTGCCTTGGAGTTGCTACTTCCAAATGCCATTGCTGCTCGGTAAGTGAAGAGAAATTCTAAATAGATTCTTTGCCCTTTAAAATTTGCTCGAAATTGCTTTAAGCTTGCTCTAGAATCAAAGGAGATAACTTAGCTCAAAGTTTGTAGTGAAGAATGAGATCAAATTTTGCCCTTTTTGACAAAAAAATTTTCATAAATGCTTGATACGAAGGTAGATGAAATGTTAGGTTGTCATCCACTTGCTCGGTAGATACTATCAACTCGGTGATCAAAAGAAAAAATTGATGTATTGACTTAACTCGGTAAGGTCACGAACCGACCTTGCTCGGTTGATATAACTCGATAAATGAAACTTTATTGCACCCGACCGAACTCAGTTAAGTCTAAGATCAAAGTGTATCTGAATACTGTTCTGATCATCTTTCTTCTTGTGGAACTATTTAGGATAATTCTTGGAGGATGCAGTTCCATACTTTCTTTTATGAATATTAATTGGAGATGGTGGAGTCATTCATTTCTTGAGTGATATTGCCATTGCTTGACTTATCTTGTTCAGTAGATTTTGGAATCCACTATTGCTTCATTTGCTTCCAAATGTTGTCTACTTTGATTTTCTTCTCATCTTCAATTCTTTCTATATTCATGCAATTTCTAGCTATATGACCAAGTTCTGTACATGTATAGCACCTTACAGTAGTGTCCTTCTTCCTTAGGTGATGTCTTGCACAAATTTATGCCAGTATGTCCATATTCTCCACAATAGTGACATCTGCACTAGGTGTTGTAGTCCCATCCAAATATGGCTTTGACAAGTTGTTCAGCTAGATTGAATGATTTGGATCTGCATTGGAATGCCTTGTGACCATGTTTTTTGCATTTGTGATAGTTGCCTTCAAATTTTGGTTTTTCTTTGCACTCATTTGCTTTGTGACCATGCTGATTGTAATTGAATCATTTACCATTGAATTTTTCTTTTCCATTGCTCCAACATTTGTTTAATGTATGAGCTAACTTGCCACAGTGATTACAAGTGGGTTTTTTATTCTTTTGTTCACCTTGTTTGGAGGATTCACCTTCTTCCTTGTATCCAAGACCAGCTTTACCTTTATGTCTATAAAGATTTTCCTCATTTTGTTGATTTAATTGATTCATAGCTGCTTGGGATTTCATCATTCTTTCATTGACTTGCCTTTCAAAGATTAGATCATTTTCCAAGCTTTCATTGATTTGTCTCTCAGTTCTTAAATCATTCTGTAGACTTTCATTTTGTACTCTGAGAATCTTGATTTCTTCATTTGCATTAGAGAGTTGGTCTATAAGGTCTTCATGCTGATGGGATTGATTATGAATTTTATGGCTTTTATCTTCCAATTCTTCTTGTGCTTTGTTTCTTTGTTCCAAAACTTCACATAGCCTAATTGACTGTATTTCTTGCTCTCTTTTAAGCTTTCTTACCTCTTCTTGCATAGATCCATTCTTTTCTAGAAGTTCTTTAATTGCCTTGTCAGCTTCTTCTGAACTACTTGATGGTAACAAATCTTCAATCTTTTCTTCAACATAGTGATGGTCATTCATTTGTCTTGCAAGTTCCTTTCTTCTTTTTAGGGATTGAGAAAGATGCTCCTCTGCTTCTTTGAGTTGAACCATGGCCATTTCTAGATCTAACTTTTCATTTTCAATAACTTTCTCCAGTCTGAATATCTCCATAACTTAGATCTTTGCTCAAGCTGTCAAACTTTGTCCTGAGAACCAAAAAGCTCTGATACCAATTGTTGGAAATATTCAAGATATAATAGGTTACTAAGAGGGGAGGGGTGAATTAGTAACAATAAAACTTTTAAGTCAATTCAGAATAACCATATACAACATTTACTCATCTAGCTTGCTACATAAAAGAACTATTAAACATTTAAACCATATATGCACAGAGATTTGGTGACCCAAAAACCTTCCAAAATAGAAAGTAAAATTGGGGTGGGGATGATACCCACAAAGCTTCGTTACTGCAGTATGAAGTTGGCTGGTTAAGGCTTACAATGATCACTTCTGGTGATCTGCCCTGTTAGGAGCATAGAGGATTGCTAGATCCACCTTGTTAGAGGATTTAAAAACATACTTTACAAGTATGCACTATGTTAGGAGATTTGAATAAAGACGGTTAAGTCTACCTTGTTAAAGGATTTACAGGAATGATTCACCTATTAGGATGAACCAACAGATCAACTTACAACTTGACTGGATTCTTTATTGTAGATCACCTTTTGTGATTGATGAAATCATTTCTGCTCCTTATAGACCTTGCTGAGTATTCTTTACTGCTAATGAATTCGCATATCATATCTTATGTCTATCTTTTGTGCAATATTCTATATCTTGTATATCTTCCTTGTATCTATATGTTGAATGATATAATACATTACATATATATACCATTCCAATAATTATTCATGCAAGGTCGGCCAAACACAAGTAAACAAAATATAACTGAGTCAACCAAATAGTAAAATAAACTCGGGTTCTTCAGACAGACTTGATGACCTTCTGATACGTGGCATCCACTACATTACTTGGCATCGTCATGCACTCGGTAGAGGTAGGGGCTCGATTCATACTAGTCATACAACGTTGCTTGGAACTCAGTAACCATTGGTGACTCGGTAGAAACTAACTTCTTCGTTAACCTCCTGAGCTCGGTTATCACTAAGTCCTTCTTCACTCGGTCATCACTGAGTGCTTCCTCACTCGGTTAATACTGAGTGCATCTTTACTCTGTTAACACTAATTGCAACTTCACTCGGTTAATACTAAGTGCTTCTTCACTCGGTTAACACTAAGTGCATCTTCACTTGGTTAACACTAAGTGCTTCTTCACTCGGTTAGAACTGTGTCTTTGATGCTCGATTTGAACTGTGTCTTCAGTGCTTGGTTTGAACTATGTTGCCATCACTCGGTATGAACTGTATTACTCGGTGCTCGGTTAGAACTGTGAGATGAGTGTTGTCACTAATGGAAAAAATCTTTATGCCAACAAAAAGATAATTTCATTCTTTAGTTATTATGTTTTGTCAGCATACATTTGCTTCTATTTTTCTTTGCTAGATCTATCTTGTGTTGTGCAAATTTAGAAGAAAATTTTTAAACACTTTCATTTGGAACTTCTGAAGATTGAAACATTTACCATCAAATTAATCCACCAACCACTAGTCTCTTGAACAGTTTTTGGTTTCATCTAATTGTTTATATTTTTGTAATAAAACTTTCTCAAGTAGAAATCAACTTTTCGTAGAAATTTCAATTTGGTACATAATTTGAGAAAAACATAGTATTTTAATAGATTTTACATAAATAAGAAAAGATAAAAAGAAAGTCATAATCAACTTTGGATGAGAGTTTTACATTTGAAAACTTCATTGTCTCTAGAAATACTAAAAAATGAACTTGTTTTCTCCATCAAGCTTTGCTCCTCCTCTGAGCTACTTGGCCATCCAATTTTCAAAGATTTCTAACAAAAACTAGGTTAATTTGATAGCTAAAAAGGTGAAAAATATACTAGCCAAAGTCTGTTATATTAATAGATCCAACACTCCCTTTTATAAAGAAACTACAATGATAGAGAGAAAGAAATATAAACTCCTCAAACTAATTTACAAATAACTTGCCAACCAACCTATTTTTCTCATGTGATCTTAGTATAAATTTAGAAGAGGTTGTATTAATAAGAACACATTTATAATTAGTGAAAGTGATCAAAAATCCTCCTGAAGGTTATCTACATCAAGGTCATAATCTATTCCAAGCCATGAGGGGATCCAAAGCCAACTGTTGCATAGGCACCATAGAAGGAATATAAGCAAGTAGTGAAGCTTGAACTCTAGGCTTAAGGGACCCCACATTCAAATATGCCTTAACAAAAAAGTATCCATAGAGAGATGAATACTAGGGGGAGAAGATACAACTTCCAAAAGAACCATGAGAGGAAAGTACAAGCTCAAAAACTGAAGAAGGCACTACTTCACCATTAGAGAACTTTAAAACTAACAATTTCATAGATTGGTCTAATAGAATCAAAGTAATAAGTTAGGGTGGGAAACATAACTTATGTAAAGGGGTAGTCTACAAAAGGAGTAGAAGAAATCACAAGAAGAAAAAGAGGTTCTAGTGTGGTACTCATGAGAAACCAAAATGGAATACCTTGTGTTACTAAGGACAAAAGCCTATACCCTTGATGGAATGAATTTTATAATGTTGTCATTGTTGGTGAAAACTCTATATTATGATGTATGAAAAATTATGTTATAAGGATAGTGCTATCAAAGTACTATATGTTATTGGCAACATATTGAGACCTAGTGCATCAGTGAAGCTAAAGATGTATCAGTCTAAAAAGAGTCAAGGGAAACTTGTGGAAGATTCTAGAAACCCTAATAAGGTTATCAAGTGGAAATGATAAATTGGTAAAAGAAGAGGAAAAAGAAAAAAATAAGTGAGTGATGTGGTTTTGGTGTGAAGCAAATAAGTTATCAAAATCATTATTATTGTGAGTAGTTATTAGAGAAGGGATAGATAAGAAGTTGTTGGTGACAAGGAGAGAAATGAGTTAAATCAAAATAAGAATAGTTGAAGCAATGAACCTATCAAATAGAGGAAAGGCAATTATAGGTCAATATTTGTTATTTATACCTAATCAGTTAATCAACAAGATTGTGAAATCCTTTAACAAGGTGGTCTTTAATAGGAATTTTGTAGTTCTATTTTGAACTTACTATGTAAATCCTTTAATCAAGTGAACATTCTAAGAATGGGATAAAATCTCTCAATGGGGTAGTCTGTAATAGGAATCTTGATACTCTTAGATGGGTATTATAAACTTTTAACACAATGTAGTCATTCAAAAGATGACATTATTGTAAAGCTCTTAACTAGGAACCTTGTTACTGTAGTGATAAGAGTGTAATCAAATAAATATTCAAGCTAACCATCAATCAAAAAGAAGGAAGTATTCAAAAGGTTGTAAAGTAAGGTACTAATTCACCCCCCCCCCCCCCCCCCCCCCCCTTCCATATAGTACCTCTCAATACTTGTAGCTACAAACAATTTTGGTTCTTGAAGGAAATTTTAACAACTTGAGTAAGTTTAGGACAGTGGCTAGCTATAAATATTAGAGAGAGTTAGAAGAAGCCCTGCAAGATGCAAATGAACAAATTTTTAAACTAAAAGACAAACTGAGAGCCTCATTTGCAAAAAGAAAGGAACTTACTAAGAAGCAACATATGAGTCTGGATAACTTGGAGAAACTATTTGAAGAAAGTGTTAATTCTAAAGAAGTAGATGTTGCAATAAGAGAGCTAATTGAAAAAAAATGATGAACTACTCAAGAAGAACAAAGAACTTAAAGAAAGGATCAATTTAATCAAAAAGGACCAAGAAGTTGAAGCCATTATGTTTAATGAATTATTGGATAAAGTGGAAACTCTTGAAAGTGAGAGAAGTGATGCTGAAATGAGATATCACGATGCCTTGGAGACAATGACAAGAAAGGACTTAGTCATAGAAAGATAACAAAATGACCTACAAGCCCAAAATGACCGTATCAACCAAATCGGTGAAAGATGTCAAAATCTTGAAAATGAAAAAGAAAAATAATGTCTTGATTAATGAATTGATAGTTGAAAAGGAAGTGAATGTCAAACTTACAAAGTTTGAAGAAAGCATGTTGGAACTGGATAAACTATATAAGGAAAAAGAACAATTGTCTACCGATAAGACCCTATTGAAAATTGTTCAATAGAAAAAGGTGAATCATCAAACTCTAAGTAACCAATATCAAAGGAGAAAGGTATGAAAAATGTAATCTATGGAGAATATAGTAATACTAGGAATATTTGTCATTACAAGCAAGAATGTGTAAGGAATATACCATTCAAAGGACACTACTACAAATGCAATATGTATGGACATAAGCTCAGGAGTGCAAGACATGAATGCACAATAGGATGAGATCAGAAACTTTATGGTCATAAGACAGAGACATGCAAACCATGAGCCCTGACAAATAATAGGACTGAATATTTTCCAAAGTACATTGGAAATTAACTAGTGATTTGTTATCAATGTGAAATAAAATGACATATAACTTCTTAATGTAGATCAAGAAAATCATGCCCTTGGAGATCATAAAAGATTCCATGTTACTTTTGTTTGCAAAATCAACACTCCACCTATAACTATTTTTATCAATGTAATTGTGAAGAATCAAATAGGAAAAGGTAAAAGAATTATTGACAAAAAATAAGTGAGGATTGAGATGTAGAGAATATGGGTAAGAAATGGTGAGGAAACTACTACTACCAAGGAACCCATGTCCAATGATATGAGAACTTCATCTAAAAACTAATTGGATAAGCATTAAGTTAGGACACAAAACTATGAATAATTATTTACAAAGTCCCAATAAAGAAAAAGTAGAAGGGTTTCATTAAATGTATATTGGTAATCAGAAAAGTAAGAATGTGTGTGTTACTGATAGAAAGGGACAGTTGGTTGTTGTCAGCTAGAATTTATTATTTGGCATTTCATCGCTTTTTAAACTTTCTAAATTTTTCCTATGAGGAAATTATCTCATTTTTTTGTCGGGTTTTATTGCTAACAATGCCTTTGTAAGGTTTGTTTGGTGTAGAGGCATCATCCTAATATTTTGTCGAATTCGAAATTGAACCATGAGTTTCAGTTCAAGTTCGAGTTCAAGTTCAGAGGTTCACATTCAGGTTTTGAAATGTAGATTCAAAGGATCGGTGGCTCAAAGTCCAAAACTGAGTTCAGATCCAGTTTCAAGATTCAAGTTCAAGTCCATCTCGAAGACATGATTATCATTACAGTTCATAATTCGATTCTTGCTAGTCCAAGAGTATAGGTTCCAAAACAGAGTTTGAATATACAGATTGAAGAAAATGGACTTAGTATTATGGATTCAAAATCACATGTTTTAGCTTTCCTATCTTAAACTCCATCAACCCCTCAATCATTTGCAATTTCAGTGGCATAATGCTCAGATATCTCAAGATTTCAAAGATTCCAAAATTGAAAGTCCAAGGGCATACCCTCATCTCCTCGATCCAGAATTTGTGTCTGACTCTTCAACGAGCTCCTAAACTTAGTTGCAAATGTTTTGACAACTCAAGTTTAAATATTTGAAGTATACCATGAAATTATCTTTAAAAGCATAGAGGTTGGGTTTGACACAGTCCCAAAGCTATCAGTGGAAATGATATCCCGATAGGTGAAACAAGATTCATTAATATGATTGCTCAAACTTAACAGAGAAAGTACTATCATAGATTTATGAGGGAATTCAAATTCATGCTCTAAATTTTAAAAATGATAAATTTTCACATAGAAAACACAATACATGCATGCCAATGATAAATTGCACAATTAATGCTTCATCTTGCTCCTAGAAATGGAAATATTCAGCACATCATAGAATATCTTAGACCCGATCATTGGCATATCAGAGTCAAGCTGAGAAATGGAGGATGAGTCCATTGATCTATGCCGATAAAGTACTGATGAAAGCTCAAACTCGACAAAACACTTAACCACCCGTAATGGATTCTTCATGTTGGATATTGTGCATTCATTTACATATACCCGAGAACGAACATCTGATGTTTGGGAAAATGCTGACATAACTCCGACTATCCCGACCGCCTCTGTAATGATGACAAATAATCTATGATTAAGCTTTCCTCATGAATTGATGGCCATCATTATCATTGTGGCACACGGTAAACAAAGGACACAGAGCCCAACTGCAAGATGGGGTGTGCCTGATTCATGGCCATAAAGAATCATTGTTGAAACTTAAAGCTTTCAAATGTCAAGGCAGAGACTGATGGTGCCTGAAAGCATGGATATCCCCACCACAAGATCAAGATCAAGCTCGATACTGAAGAGGATTGGACCATGGGTTTTCAGTAAATAACAAGTATGATCGATGCACGTAGTCTAGCTACATCAGAATTTAAAATAATGCATTTAACTCCACGCTCCCCGAATGAAAGTAATAGGTTGAGGTTGCAGAGCTTCATCAACGAGATGGGGACGATTTGATTAAAAATATGACTTGCCACCCATCCATGCATTCGACTAGGTTTTCATTTAAAAGGTTAGAAGAAAATATGCTTAAGCATGGAAATTGAAAAGAGCATCAGGGGTCGGGGGTCACCAAGTATGCAACATGTTATGCAGACACTTTTGTTCTATGGTGAATCATGGAGAATGATAACATAGTGCTCGATAGATGCTGATAAGTGGAGGAATTTGGGGAACTCTATGTAATAAAGTCATTAATATTTTTTTATACATTAGAGCCTCAGATCAATGAGCTTCATGCTATTTGAAGGTTTCCAAATATGCAATCTAACATATATATATATATATATATATGAAGAGTAATGAGAAAAAACCAGGTATAATATTTAGTTTTCATAACTAAATATAATATGGTATTAGTGAAGGTTTATAAAAATGTATTTCCAGATTCAGTTATGAAACTGAATACAAAGCTCATAAGTCTATTTTTGGTGAGATTTTTGAAGGAGAAAGGTTTCTTCTTCTTTTTGGGGTCTGTAAGTTCAGAAGCTGTGACTGCAGAGAAGGAGTACAATTTTGAATAGGGGAAGGAGATTTTTTTTATGTAGATTGATTGTAATAAAGAGATGGAACAATACTTTTATTGTTTCATCATGCTTCTGAGATAAAGAGAAATATACATGTGCTTGGCCCTGTGGTCTATACATTTTTATTTCTGATTTTGAAGGATACTAAGTCCTTTTACTTATGTTTTAGATGTAATCATGTATTACTACGTCAAATGTGATGTATGTAGTCCTATGGTCATGTACTTGTGTGTTTTCATAAGGATATTTATAGTGCTCTCTCTCTCTCTCTCTCTCTCTCTCTCTCTCTCTCTCTCCTATAATATGAAAGATTGGTTAGGTAGTCTTGTGGCTTCTTATTCGTCTTTCTCTTTCTATTCAACTTATAAATCTATTAATTGCATTTATCCCATGTCTATGGATGAATGTCAAAAAATCTTAGTACCTTTAGGTTAAAGGTATATCCTATCATTAAATTCATTGCAAATCCATAAATGAGGGAGTTGTACCTCTAAATTCAGAGGATAGTTATCAATCAATGATAATTGATCTAATTGTCAGTGTGTTTTGTCGTTCCTAATTGGGCATGTTGAGTCCTTGTTTATGTTTCTATTTGAAGGACAAATTTGTTCATTGACAGGTACAGTAAACATTGAAGTAAGAAGCTTATAAGTAAGGCAACACCTCTAAAAGTTTTCATATAAAAAATGAAACTGTGCAAAAAGTGAAAAAGAAGCAAGTGTATAAGAAAAAGAACATCCCAATTAGAAAATAAAAAAGAGTGCAACATGGAAGGAAGTAATATGTTGATAAGAAGGTTGGATAAAGAGAAACCAAGATATAGTACGTGTTCATTGAAATCAAAGACCTAGTTGGAGTTGGAGCTAGACTATTATCACAAATACTCGATGGAGTATCATTAATAGAAGATGCAAGTGGATATCTTAAAAGTAATCAAGTTGAACTTGGGAATGAAAAAATAGGAGTGGCATACGAACAACTATTCAAGACCAAGGAACCAAAAAATGATGAATTTGGTATGGCACATATCATTCATCTACCTAAATACCTTGACAAAGAATTGATCAAAAAAGTACTTAGTAGGATGCATGGAGAGTATTTATGGTTGGAAAATGGAAAAATAGAAATTACCAAAGAAATTATAAGCATTGTCACAGGACTACCAGGAAATGATTCCAAGTGTATAAAAGACTTAGATTCCAAAAATCAAATTGATAGACTGGCTAGATACATGATGAATCATAAAACATTTGATGGAAGATCAATCAATGACAAAGGCATAAGGTTTATTTCTCTAGTGATTGGCTACAATATCTACCAAGCTAAGAAATTTGACAAAATACCAAGAGGTGCCATAAATCAAGCATATGAAATTATTGTTGAATGTAGAAAGTTTGATCTATGTGAGATGTTGAGAAATTAGATAATTATAAATTTACAAATAATCAAGAAACAAGGATTAAGGTATGGATGTTTATTATTCAGTATACATCTCTCTATGTAAAATTACTTTCCTGGCATAGGATCTATGTGAACTGGTTAGATGGTGAGCCAATTGTGCACCATATGAATAGATTTGTTGAAATATTAGGGAGAAGCTAAAACAACCTAATGTGGTTTCATTTTATATAAGTACAAGAGAAATGAACAAGAGAATTTGAATTTTGTCTTTAATAGTAAACAAGTAAAAAAAGGACATATATATTTCTAGCAAGCTCACACTCTCGCATCATGAAATCTTTACAACCTAGACTATCATGGGTGACACCATTTCTCTATGAAGTGTGAAATAATGAAATTGAACATATAATTGAGAAAATATTAGTTGAAGCTAATGATGAAGGAGTTGAGAGATTCAAAGCATATGAAGAGAATTATAGGAGAATCATTATAAAATAAAAGAAGTCTACAGGTGAAGAAAGTAGTAGACAGAAGACTATTCAAACTATACAATCCATGTATGCAAAGATAAAAAACTAAAAATAGATTGTAGAATGCAAGCACATGAAACAAACAAGATGGGCTATGACACAAGAAAAAAGAAGAAAAGGAAGTCAAACTACTAGAAGATATTAGGTAATTACAGAAAGGTAAATGATAGAAACATAATTAATTCTAAGACATTTGACAAGAAACCTGAAAGAATTCTTGAGGAATTGACATAGGGGAGTGAATAAGTGTGGAAGTATTGGATCCATATTATACTACAAATTTGGAAAATAGAGTTAAGAAGTGTTACTGTTTGACGAAGTTTTAATCTATTCTATACACAAGTGTTCATATTATCTGAGTAAATTAGAAGGTAAAATTCCTACAGAGCTAAATGATAGAATTTTAGTTAAGTGGAACAATGAAAATCAATTGGAGAGAGAAAGTCAAGAAAGAGTGCTACATTTGGTGAAACTAGATGTACCAATTGAAGACATAGAAAGATTAATAGAAGAGCATGGGAAGAAATTTTCTATTGACTTTAGAAAGGCCAAAATCCTAGTGAGTATGATTGAAGATGTTGAAAATGACAACAAGAGAATGTGGAATATCATATTTCATATCAGGGACACTGCTACAAAGGAAGAACCACTAATTGGAACAATCTATGATTTGAATAAGTATCTTGGTGAACATATTGACATTATTGGTGAAGATATCCCTTAAGAACTAGAAAGTGAGTATGAGATCATATCAAGTATAAAATTAGGAGAAGAATCAAAAGAATAAACTAGAGGACACGAAGGATTAAGTGAAAAATTAGAAGGCAAGGAAATTGATACATTTGAAGGAGCAAGTGAAGGTGAATGAAATGAATACACAAATAACTAAAGTTGAAACAAGAGATACGAACAATACTACTACAATTAGAAGAATAACCCCTAAATAGGAACAAGGAAACAAAGTGAGGAATATGAAAGAATAGAATTAATCTTTAGAAGAGCATGTTCTAAGGACATTGCAAGGTATGTCATAGGTTACCAAAGTCACAAGAAAGGGGAAAAGAGTAGAAGAAGATGATGAAGAAGAAATCAATACAAGAGATGAATTTGAGATATTGAAAAGAACCTATGCAAAATTACATCATGAAGATAGGAAGTTTTACCTGAAGAGATTACAAGAGAGAACATATTTGATGAGCATAATGGAAGATAGGAAAAGAAAAAACAACGTTAAGAGAACATTGAGTGTATTATCTCAAGTACTACCAAAGGTCAAAATCGATAAGAAGATGGGAACTAGAAGACAATTGCAGAAATTTTAAGAAATAATAGAGAATGATCAAACTACTAAGGAGGAATTGATTACAAAGTTACAAAAAGGAAGCGATAAGGACCAGTTGACTAAAGCTATTGAATTATTATCGAAAAAATAGAGCAACTTGAAGAACACAATAGTAGAAGGATGAAAGCTATGAAAATAATTATATTAATGACTAATGACATTGATGAGAAATATTATATAATATCATTCTATATAAATCTCATGTAATAACAAATGGAGTTCACAGAAGTATTCTTCAATGAATTATCAACTCGAATAAGCATGGATACAATTGAAGAGATTATAAAAGTTAAAGATTATATATCTAGTTTACAAGACAAATGGAACAAAATAGTGATGAGCATAACAAGCACAATGTAGTACATAGAACTTACAAAATAATGGAAGGATCAATAATGATGCCTTTCGAATTATTTTCAAAGGGGGAGAAGTAGAAAATGGAAGAAGTGAGAAGTAGAGAAGTAGAAAAAGGGGAGAAGTATAGAAATCAAAGGAAAAAGAATTGGGAGAAGTAGACTAATTAAGTTTAACAATCAAGGTTATGATGAAAAGGGGAATAGTTAGCAAAGAGGGAGTAGTTAAGAGGTATCGAGTGGTAGTTGTACATATATAGTTTTCCACCAATACCAAAGGGGGAAATTGTTACTAAGGACAAAATCCTATACCATTGGTGGTAATTTTTTTTATGATGTTCTCATTATTGGTCAAAACTCTAAATTATGATGTATGACAATTTATGTTATAAGGATGGTGATACTGGAGTATTATATGTTGTCAACAACATATTGATACCTAGTGTATCAGTGAAGCTAAAGATCTATCAGTGTGAAAAGAGTCAAAAGACCAAGGGAGACTAGTGAAACATTATAGTGATGCAGGAGCATCCAGAGGCATAAGGGAAATCTTGTGCCACCCAAAAAAAATGTACTTAGACTTAGTTTCTGTTTCATGTGTTTTCATTTTTGGATACTCATTTGGGTCAAATAAAGGTTCCAACTCTCACAGTTCCACTATTAGTTTTCTGGGTTAGAGTTTTTAATCACCTTGGGATACGTGTAAATGCCAAAAAAAGGAGTATGTAATTGAGCCATCATTTTGGTGAACTAGAAGGTGTAAATTGGTCGGATGATGGTAATTTTAATTTAGAGCATTCCAAAAAAAGAATCAAGTCAAAAGGCCCCACGGTTTGAAAGTTATTGCAATTTTTCAATTTTTGGAGACCTCCTAAGAATGCTTCAAAGTCAGGTTAGGGGCATTAAATGACCTTGAACAGGGCCAAAAATGGGGAGGAGCAAAGCTGGTCCATTAGGCTATAGAGTGCTTCGAGAGCTTCCTGAAAATGTAAACGGTTTGTCAATCATAGTTACGGTTCTAAAGTTATGCCTCCCAGAAATTCGATTACTATTTTTGGATTCTTCTAGATTTGTGCCGACTTCTAATGTGACTTCTAGAGCCCTCTATTTGGTCGGTGGATGCCAACTAGAACTTTATAGAATGTATTCCTTATCCTTAATCCTCTGGGGTCTATTTAAGAACATTTCTGGCATTATAAAAGGCAGTTCGGAGTGGAGTATGAGAGAAGGTACTGAGAGAAGAATTTATCTCCAGATTTATGCTATTGTAAGGCCATAGGGCATGTTTTGAAGTCTATTTTATCTATACCGAATGTACTAGCATATTTTCATAGTTAATAAAATTTTCCCTTTCCTGTTGTGTCAATTTTGTGCTTGGGTTGTGTCCCCATCAAGTGGTATCAGAGCGGGTTTTCCTGAGTGTGTAGACAGAGCGCCGACTGTGAGGCAGTTTGCACCAAGACTGTGTGGTTGTGGGTTTGAGTTAAGAAGATGCCTCCATGAAGAGAGTTTGGTGGAAGGGCCATAACTATTAATCCTGAGGAGGTTAGAGCCCTCCAAAGGTAGGTACAAGCGTTGTAGGAGGAGCTCCGTAGAGGAACAAATATTGCTGCAGGCAACAAAAGTGAGGATGACAATGAAGAAGAAGAAATTGGACCAGAAGGGGAATTTGACTGGGAAGTTCTGAATTAGGTAGAGGAAAGGCTTTTTAGGGCCATTACTAAGTTTGGGAAAAGACCTACAATTGATGTGGGTGTATTTTCAGGATATCTGAAATCAGATGAGTTGATCAACTGGATCAATGAACTGGAAGAGTACTTTGAGTATGAGGATATAAGGGATCCAGATAGGGTTAAGTTTGCAAAGGCCAAACTGAAAGGCCATGCCAAAATCTGGTGGCAAGAGGTTCAATTAGAAAGAAATAGAAGAGGAAAGGAGAAGATTACAAGGTGGGATCATATGGTGGACAAATTGAAGAAGCAATTCATTCCTATTGATTATGAGCTTGATTTTTTTAAGAAGATGCATGGGTTAAAGCAAGCAAGAAAATTAGTCCAAGAATATACAGAGGAGTTTTACCGACTTCTAATTAGAGTAGGGCATGTAGAAGCAAATAAGGAGAAGGTTTCTTGTTATATCAGTGGGTTGTGACCTAGCATCTAGGAGAAATTAAGTCTGGTAAGAATGACCAGCGTTGAGGAGGAATATCAGTTTGCCCTATGAGTTGAAGAGAAGCTACATAAAAGGTTTGAAGGGAGACAATGAGGGCGTGGTCAAGGAGGAAGAGGTAGTGGTAGGTCATCTGGAGGCCAAAATGAAACCCAAAAGAAAAATGAAGATGTGGGTACTAGCAAGAGGGTTTCAACCACTCCCATGATCAAGAGTTTGGAAATCAGAGAGGAAGAGGTAGAGAACGTGGACAAGGAAGAGGAGGCTTTCGTGGTACCTATTTCCATTGCAATTAAGAAGGTCATCGTGCCTTTGAATGCCCTCAACGACAAGGAAGGACAGATAGGAGAGCTGAGGGTCAAGCTAGGGCTGCTCATGTGGATGAGGATGCACAATCATCACATTCAGAGGATGTAGAAAGAGGAGAGACTTTAGTAAATGAAAGGGTCCTACTAAGTGGTGAGATTGAACTAGGACAAAGGAGGAGTTTATTCCGTACCAGGTGCAAGTGTGAGGATAAATGTTGTGATGTGATCATTGATGGTGGTAGCACTGATAACTTGGTATCAGAGGAGATGGTCTCTAAGCTGAAGCTTAAGAGGGAGAAACACTCCTAGCCCTATCGGATTGCTTGGGTGAAAGATGATCATAAGATCCTGGTAAGTGAACAATGTTTAGTGAAATTCAAAATTGGGAGTTACCATGATGAAGTTCTCTGTGATGTTATTCCAATGGATGTTTTCCATCTATTGTTGTGTAGACCATGGCAGTTTGATAGGCATGCAGTACATGATGGTCATGCAAACACATACTCTCTAACAAAGGGTGGAGTTCGCCACAAGTTGAAGCCCATGAAAAAGGAAGGCAAAAAGGTATGTAACATTGCTAAAATTTGTCTTGTTGATGGAAGGAAGTTTTTAGATGGCATGAAACATCAGCGTATGTGCTATGCTTTGATTCCTAGGAAAGATAAAGAAGGTAGTAGTGAAATACGACTTGAAGTTTCAGATTTACTAGGTGAGTTTGGAGATATCATCTCTGATAATGTTCCAGAAGGATTGCCACCGGTAAGGAAAATCAGTCATCAGATAGATTTAATTCCAGGAGCTAGTTTTCCTAACAAGGTTGCTCACAGGATGACTCCTACTGAAACTGAGGAGCTAAATAGATAGGTTCAAGAGCTATTAAGGAAGGGCTTGATTTGGGAGAGCCTAAGTCCATGTGCAGTACCTGCAGTACTAGCACCAAAGAAGGATGGAGAGTGGAGGATGTGTACAAACTCTTGAGCTATAAATAGGATAACCATCAAGTATTGGTTTCCTTTGCCAAGAATGGATGATCTTATGGACTGCTTGAGTGCAGCTCAGTATTTCACTAAGATAGATCTCAAGAGTGGCTATCATCGGATACTGATACAAGAAGGACATGAGTGGAAAAAATGCTTCAACACCAAGGAAGGTCTTTATGAGTGGTTAGTCATGCCCTTTGGATTGACAAACGTGCCAAGCACCTTCATGCGGCTTATGAATGAGGTACTTAAGAAGTTCTTGGGAAAATTTGTTATCGTCTATTTGGATGATATTTTAATTTTCAGCAAGACTTTGGAAGAACATTTATTGCATATTCGTAGTGTCCTTGAAAGCTTAAGGGAAGAGAAATTGTTAATTAATTTGAAGAAGTGTATCTTTGCAAAAAGGGAGTTAGTCTACTTGGGGTTTGTTATATCACCTGAAGGTCTCAAAATGGATCCAGAGAAGGTAAAAGCCATCTTGGAATGGCCTACTCCAAGGTCTACTACTAAGGTAAGATCATTTCATGGTCTGGTTAGTTTTTATAGGAAGTTCATTAAGAATTTCAGTGGCATATGTGCACCCCTGACTAACACAATAAGAGGGGATAGAAAAGAGTTCAAATGGATTGCGGTAGCTGCAAGAAGTTTTGAATTGCTAAAGAAGAAGGTGATAGAACAACCTATGTTGGAACTTCCAGATTTTAGAAAGGTGTTCCAAGTGGATTGTGATGCTAGTGGCAGCACTATTGGGGCTGTATTAAGCCAAGAAGGTAAGCCTATTGCATATTTTAGTGAAAAATTGAATGATGCGAAAAAGAAGTATTATGTTTATGATCAAGAGTTCTATGCAATAGTTCAGGCCTTAAAGAAATGGAGGCATTATTTATTGCCAAAGGAATTTGTTTTATATACTGATCACCAGGCATTATAGTACCTAAATAGCCAAGGTAAATTGAATCAAAGGCATATGAAGTGGGTAGAGTTCTTGCAAAGCTATACATTTGTGTTGAAGCATAGAAGTGGAAAATCTAATAGGGTTGCAAATGCACGAAGTAGGAGACAATTTTTGCTTACAGTAATGCAGGTTGAAGTAGTTGGGTTTGATGAACTCAAGAATCTATACCCTAAGGATCCTGATTTTGTTGAAGCATGGAAAGCTTGTAAAGAGCCTGTTGCTATAGATAGAACTAAGTCGTTAGACTATCTGATTCAAGATGGTATGCTATTCAAGGGCAGTCAATTATGCATTCCAAGGAGTTCCATGAGGGAAAATCTGATTAAGGAGAAACACAGTGGAGGGATGGTAGGACATTTTGGTCAAGATAAGACCATTGCCATTCTTAGAGAACATTATTTTTGGCCTCAGATTTCACAAGATGTGAAGAATTTTGTACAGAGTTGTCAGATTTGTCAAGTTGCCAAGGGATTTAGTCACAATACTAGACTATATCAGCCATTTCCTGTTCCATCAAAGCCATGGGAGGAAATAAATATGGATTTTGTTCTTGAATTGTCAAGGACACAAAGGAGTAATGACTCAGTATTTGTGGTGGTTGATAGGTTCTCCAAAATGGCACATTTCATTCCATGCCACAAAACTCATGATGTTGTGCATATTATAGACTTGTTTTTCAGAGAGGTGGTAAGACTACATGGTCTCCCAAGGAGTATAGTTAATGACAAAGATACTAAATTTGTGGGGTATTTTTGGAGAAGATTGTGGAAAAAGTTGAGAACAGAGTTGAAATTCAGTACCACACATCACCCACAGACTGACAGCCAAATAGAAGTGGTAAATAGAAGTCTAGGCAATTTGTTGAGATGTTTAGTTGGGGATAAGCCCGAGGGGTGGGATTTGATTCTACCACAAGCAGAGTTTTCTTACAATAACTCTATAAATAGGAGTACTGGTAGATCACCATTCCAAATTTTATATGGAAGTAGCCCAAGTACTGCACCAGAATTGAGGAAGACAGAGCAAGGGGAGAGGACAAGTGCTGAAGCAAAAGAATTTGTTGAACATATCAAGAGTCTACATGAGGAGGTCCAGGCACACATTACCAAGATGAACTATTAGTATAAAGCAAGGGCTGATCAAAGGAGAAGACATAAGGAATTCCAAGTAGAGGATCTAGTCATGGTACACTTAAGAAAAGAAAGATTTCTAGCCAGTACTTACAACAAGCCAAAGATGAAGAAATTTGGCCCTTGCAAAATTCTAAAGAAACATGACTCAGGAAATGCATATGAGGTGGAGTTGCTAGATGGTATTCACATTTCTCCTATTTTCAACATTGTAGACTTAACAAAGTATCATTATGATGGTGCAGATGAGGAGCCGATGTTAGAGCCATGTCCAATTCCTTCTTCTAAGAAGGAGGAGATAGAAGACATTCTAGATCATCGTGTGGGTAGGAGTACCAGAAATAGGCAGTATGAAGAGTATCTAGTCAAGTGGAAAGGACAACAGATAGAGGACTCAACTTGGATTTCAGCAGCTGAGGTTTCCCATTTGGGATTTCCTCTACCATTCATAAAATGATAGGGTCACTTTTCAATCTACCCTAGGTGTCTGATGCAGGAGCATCCAGAGGCATAAGAGCAATCCTGCATCACCCAAAAAAAATGTACTTAGACTTAGTTTCTGTTTCATATGTTTTCATTTCTAGATACCCATTTGGGTTAAATAAAGGTTCTAACTCTCAAAATTCCACTATTAGTGTTCTGGGTTAGAGTTTTTAATCATCTTGGGATACGTGTAAATACCAAAAAAATAGGAGTATGTAATTGAGCCATCATTTTGGTGAACTAGAAGGTGTAAATTGGTCGGATGATGGTAATTGTAATTTAGAGCATTCCAAAAAAAGAATCAGGTCAAAAGGCCCCACGGTTTGAAAGTTATTGCAATTTTTTAGTTTTTGAAGACTTACTAAGAATGCTTCAAAGTTAGGTTAGGGGCATGAAATGACCTCGAACAAGGCCAAAAATGGGGGAGGAGCAAAGCTGGTCTATACGGCTATAGAGCGCTTTGAGAGCTTTTCAAAAATGTAAATGGTTCGTCAATCGGAGCTATGGTTCAAAAGTTATGCCTCCCAGAAGTTCAGTTACTATTTTTGGATTCTTCTAAATTTGTGTCGACTTCTAATGCAACTTCTAGAGCCTTCTATTTGGTCGGTGGATGCCAACTAGCACTTTCTAGAATGTATTCCTAATCCTTAACCCTCTAGGGTCTATTTAAGAACATTTCTAGCATTGTAAAAGGTAGTTTAGAGTGGAGTTTGAGAGAAGGTACTGGGAGAAGAATTTATCTCCAGATTTATGCTATTGTAAGCCCATAGGGCATGTTTTGAAGTCTATTTTCTTTGTACCAAATGTACTAGCATATTTTCATAGTTAATAAAAATTTTCCTTTCCTGTTGTGTCCATTTTGTGCTTGGGTTGTGTCCCCATCATATAGAAACCTTAATTAGGCTATCATGTGGAAATGGAAAGTCATTAAAAGGAGAGGAAAAAGAAAAAAAGAAGTTAGTGACAAGGTTTTGGTGTGAAGCAAACAAGTTATTGAATTAGTATCATTGTGAGTAGTTATCAAAGAAGGGATAGAGAAGAAGCTATCAGTGATGAGGAGAGGGGTGAGTTATCGGAAGAAGAATAGTTGAGGCAATGGATATATCAAGAAGAGGAAAGGTAGTTCTAGGTAAATTTATTATTGTTTACACCTAATTAGTTAATTAGCGCACAAGACTGTGAAGTCTTTTTACAAGGTGGTCTTTAATAGGACATTTGTTGTTCTATTTTGAATTGATTATGTAAATAATTTAATCAAGTGAAAACTATAAGAGTAGGATAAAATATCTTAATAGAGTAGTCTTCAATAGGAATATTGATACTCTTAGATGGGTATTGGACACTTTTAACATAGTTTAGTCATTCAAAAGATGACATTATTGTAAAGCTCTTAATTGGGCACCTTGTTAATGTAATGATAAGTTGTAGATATTATCCCCACCATAGTTTTTCCCTCTGACCAAGGGTTTTCTGCATTAGCAAAATTAGTGTGTTATGTGTTTCATTTTTATTGTTTGAATGTCTATTTTATCTTATTTTTGGAACTCATTAACTATCACTATATTGAAGAAATTGAATAGTTTTATCAGATAAGTGTTCAAGCTAACTATCAATAGAAAGGAAATATTCAAAAGGTTGTTAAGTAAGGTACTGATTCACCACCCCCCCCCCCCTCTTAGTACCTCTCAATACTTGTATTTACCAACACTTTTAGGTGACATATGGTGCAACTTAGCATCCTTCTACTTATGATACAACTTAGCATCCTTCTACCTTTAGCTTACCTCTAATACAAGCATCAGATATATGCCTAAGGCCATAATATTTATGACACCTAAAAGTTGCCTCCTCATAATACCAAATGCATTTTTCTACTTGGAGAAATTTTTTTAGGAGAATATGTTCGATAAGAGGCCAACCATCTCTTGAGAGGGACAAAAACTGCCAAGAGAGTCACCAATAGATTCAAGACTAGATCAATCTGAAGTGCAATTAGGATCATCGGGAAGGATTCTAGTATATGATTTGAAAGCTAGATATCGTGGCTTCATTAAGATTGCATTTTTACCCCAATCACATTGCCCCGTATCAAGAAGTGAATCCTTGTCTTTTTTGACTCACATATACAACAACAAATGTTTTTTTGCAAGTGGATAAGTTTCATCACCTCCCTTAAGCCAAAGTGTAGATCTAGTGAGCTAGGTCAAAATTGATTAAATCTACTAATTAAGCTTGACCCTGTGAGGAAAGTTCCCTTATCACAAAGATGCATTCCCAAAACAAGTTGAGTTTAATGAGAACAATTAACAATTATAAACTCTTTAACAATAGAGGATAACCCACTATCTCCAAAGATAAGGGAAAACCATTCTTTGACATATAAAATGCTTCTTCCAATATTCCAAAAGCTATAAAATTATATGAGAATTAAAAAAAAAAATTTAATCCATATTCTTTAATATAGACAACATTTTGATGGATAGGAGGAACAACCACATCATCAAGAATGACAAAATTTTCATGGCTAAGAGTGGTTGTGCCTATAGTATTGCGATGGAAATGGAATTCGAACCAACTAAAAAGCATGTCTACTAGAAGTTTTAGACACAATGGAGGCACAAGTACCATGTGAAAATCAAACATTAAGAACCAGATAATAATCTTCAATAGGATTGAAGGAAAGAAGCCACATAATTTTAAGAATGGGGATCATCTTTTCAAAATTTTCTTTTTCACCTTTTAAATAATTCATTATTGGATTTCTTGAATATAATTGCTTAAAGTATAACAATCTTGTAACATCATGTATTATATTTTTTAATATGGTATCTTTAAAATGTGGAAATATGTATAATTAAGATTTTGGCATTTATTGTGGTACATTTTGATCCAAGCTTCATCTCCCCGAGCCCTTTTTTTCTCTATAGGTGACATCAATTGAGTTTATATGGTTTTTGTGTATGGTATCGCATAACCAACTCGTTTGTTTGACCATGCATCCAATATCACCATTCCACCCTTACATCACCTCCAAGATGAATATTCCCCTCACCAAACACCATACCTATAATTACAATGACATGAGCATCCTTGGAATATTTTTTGTGACACCATTAGAGTACACTAGGTTTGATGAAACATAAAATGAACACTCATTATGGCCTCAAATACCTATTGTCTAGGTCACTCAATTTATCTCTACACATGTTTAGGGTGGCATTCTCACAACTCAGGTATCATACTTTAGGCCTTTAATGTATAATTTTTTTTTGAGTGTGCTCTCTATCACACCCCTGATGAATTGTGAAATATGCAAGTTTCAAGCATTCATTTTTATCTAGATCGTATGAGTATAAAAAATTGATGTGTTTTTAAGAATTCCAAAATTTTAAATTTAGGAGCCACTTTAGCAATACTTACATCGATTCATACATTAAAATTTAGTTACTTTCATGTTGATTTTGACATATATTAGTCTAAACATATGCACAATAGTTCTATTATGGTTTTGTTTAACTATTTTAATCAATTTTTTGTTTTGATAAGTTCTTGCTTCTAGAAAATTGCAGACCACCTTTGACAAAATGCTAAGGGTTTGTGGGGGATATTTCACCTTTAGAGTACAAGTTTGTAATAAGCGACAAAGTAAATGTTAAGGTATGTAGGGAATATATATTCAAAATCATTATTTTCATCAATAGTTTTCTTGATGCCAATTAAAACCCTTAACAAAAATGTTCATACTTTTAATTTTTACATGGTCCATTCATTCATTAGCTAGAAGAAATTTGTTATAAATTGTGTTGGAGGTGTATAAGGAATTATTTGTGTTGCTTCCAAATAGATGTATTTTAAATATTTTTTTCTTTTAGGCATAATGGCTTTTTCTTTTCTAAATTGAAACTCTTCATAAGTAGAAATGTTGCAACCATAACCAATGGGTTAATGTCAATTAAGTTTGATTCATTCAAGAAATAATTGTATACAATCTTATTAGATTTCCAAATGTAGGAAAAGTTGGAACTTTTTTAGAATTATAATTTGTTTTCTCTTTATATCTAATCAATTCAAACCTTATGTTCTTCCAAAATTAAAAGGTCCATAACTTGTAACTATGCATTTAACATTAAGAAAAGCTTTGGATTCAATGTAACTAATTAAATTAAAAATAGTTTTAGCAACTCATGGATTGTGAGAACTTGTGAAAATAGATGCATTCTTAAAAGATACATCGAGTTCTATTGAATCCAAGGGCCCTTTCGTTATGAAAATGGATCAGTAAAAATTAGTCATTAAATTTGATATTTGGTATCTTATCTTAAAAAGTTTCTAATACATTAGTCAAAAGAGAAGATTGATTGATGAAGGAAAAAGAAAAAATAGAGGGTTGTAGGAATATTAGAAGTTGGTAAACGAGTTGAGAAGATTCTTGGGTGATTTGGATATTGTGTAGAGCTCAATAATTTTGAAAATGGATACCTAGAATGAATGTGAGTGATGTCAAATCCATCACTAAGAAGAACAACTAAAGGGGACAAGTGTGACTACAGGTGAATTGTCACACATACAACAAAATATCTAGGCCATACAAAAATTGAGTTGTATAGGCATTTCTTCTTTACCATTTGGAAATTTATTGCCATCCATTCATTCTATAAGGTTACAATTAGTCTTTTGATTGTGAGAAAATATTCATTAAATATTATTGCACAAATTATTTTAAAAAAATAGTATTGTGTGAGGCCTCGCCCTGACCCATCATAGCTTAGTTGATACTTTATTATTTTTTTGATACTCATGACTTGATATGTTGGGACATTATTTGATGCACTAAACATTTTTATACTATCTTATGATGAGTGATGTTTTACTTTCAGATATTTGATTTAGTCATTTAATACTTTATGAATATGTATAATGATGAAGTAAATGAATGTAGAACTAACACTTTGATTATGCAATTTTAATAGCCCAAAATATGAGTAGAATGAGATAAACAATTGATTAATTAGAAAGATGGATGTTTTAAATTTTCATGATTTTTCCTGATACGTAATTACATATATGCATATGATTTCTTGAGCTACTGATGTGTGCAATGAGTTTGCAAGATAGTTAGCCAGGAAATCTAATGGAAAGACAGAACTAAACCCCTTTCTTATTTGTGCTACTTTGCATTGTCTTTCTTTGAAGGTTTTTATATAGTCTTAAAATTCTCCTAGCTTTTGTTGGTTTCTCTTAAGTCTTTAAGGCCTAAAAACATTAAATTTAAGCATCCTAGGGGTAAGGGTATGAGTTGGGAGTACTTTCTATGCACTTAGCCTCTTTGGTTGACTTTTAGGGTCACTCAAAAACCCTACTTTTGGTTGATTGCGAAAATTGATTTGCCTCCTTCATGAGTTGGTGACTCAAACTCCACCTTGGGGTTACCTAAAGTCTAGTGGATTTAGGATCATATTTAGAGGCATTTTGGAGAAGTTTTGGGGGTTGTTACCCAATCTCTAGTTTTAGAGAGAAGTTGAAGATTGAAGGAAAGGAAGGATAAGCTCTTCTCAACTTGTCATTTTACCATAACTTTTTGTGAAGGTAAGGTTCTTCACTCCTTTGATCATGTTTCTTCTTATTGTTCATGCTTGATTCATGCATAAGGCATTGTGATGATCTTTGTATTTCTTGTATGTGTGTTGAGGGTGTTTTGGGAGGAATCTTAACTTGTTCTTGGATGTCATTCTTATGCTTTGCTTTGAAAATTTTTAGGGGATTTCATGGGGATTTTTTTGGCATTACTCACCCTTGGATAGGGGAGAAGTGGCCAAGTATGGGGGAAGGACCTTAATTGGACCTCAATAGTGTAGAGTCTCCTCTCATGGTGAGAAGAGGAAAAGAGGGTAGGGTGTATGGACCCCTACTTGTCATCACATACCTTGTATGAAAATTTGAATTCTTGTAGAAGGGAAGGAATGAAAATATTTGTTGCATTGGCCTCAAAAGGGCATTTGTAGAAGAACGGAAGTTCTTGAATTTTAGCCCTGAAAGGGCTATGTTATGGTATGGTGATTGACGTCTCCTATTGAAAAAATACACCTCCCCCCAATTTTGGTTCAATGTTGAACCTATTGTGCAAAATCGAGTTGGGAATGCATGCTTGAATTGTTCATCATATTATGTTGTTTTAGCTCCAAGTTGGTTCTTGTCTCTCCCATGGTTCCCTTGGTGCACTGAAGATACTGGAAAAGACCTCTTGTGAAAGACCTAGAAGAGAATTCAATGGAATTGTAACATTATGTAAAAATGTATTTTAAATTTTGATGTATTTGGCAAAGATGTCGGGTTTTCTTACTGGTTCTTTCCTGATGGAGTCTTGAACCAAGTTGATTAATAGAAGAGAAAAGATTGAGAAACCTCCTTGCATTGTATCTTATGTTATTTCAATTCATGTGCATGTGTGTGGAAAAATAGATTAAATGGTGATGATTAATTATAAAATTTTCAAGTTCAATTATGCTAAGGAAGAAAGTATGTTATGTTGAAAATTTGATACATATTGCGATTATTGGAAACAAACACATCTTACATTTTTGATAAACTAAATTATTCAATCCCCCATTGTTAAACTAAGTAATTGGTAAAATCAAATTTGGAAGAAAATATACACCCTTTGTTAAAAATATAGTTTTTTCTTTTCTTTTTTTAAAGAAAGAGGACCAGCACCTAAAAAATCATTGGCAAAAAAAAGTATGCTCCCAGGAGAAAAATGCTCTCTGGAATTTGTATGGAGGGGAGATTTAATTCACTATACAACAGAGCATATTCTATATTGATTACTTTTTAAGAAAATGATTACTAAATTCTTTAAATAAAGGAAAGCAACAAGTTTTTGGTGTCAACAAATGCATTAATACAAGGAAAAAAAAAAAAAAAATAACATACCCTAAGGCACTCCTTAATGCCTTACCCTCAACAACAAAACTTTTGGGAATTACTCCAATAGCTACCTAGCCTATCACTAATTCATGTTTTTAATCACCTACCTACTATTATAAGCACAAACCTGGTGGATTAAGTTAGCAATTAATTCCATGCATCATGAGGGGGCAAGGTACTTGTCTTAGGCTTCAAGTCTAGTCAAATTATTAAATAAAAATTTATGTAACTACATCATTTAGATTATTCTTTCCCCCACCTCTCCCTTGTTTTGACTTTCCAAGTAGGATGCTAGGCACTGGAAATCACCCACCCACATGCCACTGTGTGGATAGCACCTGCGTGAGGATCCATGTCCCATCAAATAAGCAAAGTAAATTTTAAAAAAACCCAACCACCTTGTAACTTCCCCATTCCCTCTCCCTATGTGCTTCCCTCTATTTTTGTCTCACCCTACACGCAATGGGGGGGTAGAGTTTTGCGTTGCACAGACCTTGAGTAGTGTACTACTACTTGGGGAAGCATGCGAGTTCTTGGGGAGCAACATTATGTGGCAGGCCCACTTGTCATCAGGGAAGGGGTAGGCTTTAGGGGTAGTTAAGGGGCAGGAGATAGGGTAGGAAGTGTTGTTAGTTAGTTTCTTTTTAGTTTAGTTTTAGTTAGTTTAGTGAATAACGTTAGTTTAAGTATTAAAGTTAGTATGGTTTAGATATTAGTTTAGTTGTTTTATTTTTAAAAAAAGTTTTAATTTAAGTTAGTATTAATTTAAGATAGTTTTAGATGTAATTTAGTTTAAGTTTTTAATTAGTATTAGTATCTTCAAAAAATAAAATGTTAGTATTTATTTTAAATAATGGTATAGTTAATATTATTTATTGCAAGTTAGTGGTGTTATTAAGATTTAATTTAGTTAAGTTTTGTTTTAGTTAATATTTATTTTAAGATCAGGTTTGCATTAATTTAGTTTAATTAAGGATTGCTTAAATTTTAAGTTAGTTTAAGTTTAATTAAGATGTTATGAATTAAATGTTATTAATGTTATAGATTAATTTAGTTTTTTTTATGGTAGTGAATATATGTTAAATTAATAGATAAGATAGTTTGTTTTGTTTTATGGCATCATCATATTTAGTTAATTAATTTGGTGTTATAATTTGGAATATTTTTAATTCTATTATGTTATAGATTTATATCATTTTGAAATGTTAATTAAAGTTTATCAGAGGATGTAATATTATTTTAATTAGAAGTTCTTTTTGAGTTCAAATATTTCAAAATAGCTAGCTTGGTGATTATTTAAATCGTTATTCAATAAATTTAAATATAACGTTGTAAAAGTAATGTAATAACAAAATCAAGGGTTGATACCAATTTAATAACGAGTATTAAACTTTAACGATGTTTCCTTCTCATGATTATAAGCTTAAGATGTAATGTAGTAAACCTTTTTTTTCACTTGTGAATCAGACTCTTAAACCTTAGTGAACCTAATTATCATTACTCGAGAAAAAGAAATTGTGTGTTTTTGCCCTCGTATTTTTGGGCATGACATATTGAACTTGCTTCATTAGAGTGATTACTATTGTACTATTAATATGTTTAACAAAGGCATGTTGTGACTATATATTAGAACATTTTAGTAACTAATAGATAAAAGAAAAATAAGTATTACAAAAGGTGAGTGCCCATATTTTATTTATATCAAAGTATTTACAAAATTACATGGACCATGTTCAAGTGCAAGCACTCGGGAAAAAGAATGGGATGAAGAAAACCCTTGGTGTAGCCCAGGACCAAAGTCTTTTATATGTACAAGTGCCCAAAAGAGGGACTTGAAGAGGTAACACCCTCTTTTATAGAACTTGAAGAGGGCATTCCCTCTTTTACAAAGTTATAAATTATGAAGTTGAGCATTACATTTCAGAGATCTCACTATAGAGAGTTACATTGTGAATATTTGAGGATCAATATCTTTTAATAAGCCAATTGGGGGATAAACTAGAGATGAACGATTCCCCTAAAAATATTGGTTGAAGAGGAGACCCTAGCTACACTAAAATAGGTCTACCACTGATCTTGCCAAAACTACTTAAAAAATCAATCCTTGACTAGGGAGAAAAGTCAGAGAATAATTAACAAAATCATCATCCATAGTAGGTTAGGATCCCATGAAATAGAAAGATAAAAAGAGATTACTAATAACTTCCTCAACGAGGTAGTTCAAATCCAATAATGAGTTTGGTTAATAATACTAGTTGTAATCATGAATAGAAATTAAGGCAAGAGTTCAATTTTTAGACATGAAAGATCAAACTTCATCAATTCACATACGTCTTCTTAAAAAGCCCCTAGAAAAGAGGGGCCAAAATTATACCATCTCATAGTTAGTTCCTTGCCCCATTATAAAGGACCCTAATATAGATTTTAAATAAAAAGGGTACCAAAAAATATTTCTAAATAAAGAATATGATACACATAAGAATTTACAATTTTTTAAATTAATCATAGAAGAAATGAGTAGAATAAAAGCCTTCCCTGTTTATCTTCTTAATACTAGATCCCCTTCACTTACAAGGATTATCAATAGGAGAGGAACTCAAAACTTTACTACTTTGGTCTATTCTAAACAACGGAGCATTGAAGCAAGAGATAAATAAATTACTGCTTGAGATACTAAATCAAAAATAGCCAACAATATTTATGTTGTCAATCAGTGTCCTTCCTAGATGCATGAGATATCTATTAAAGTGACATGGATCATTTTCTACTAATGTAATAGCATGACAATTGTAATTAATGTGTTCCAAATGCAAATTTGGATCTCACATAAATATGAAAGGAGGAGACAAGTCTCATGAAGAGACATGTCTCTATGGTGTAATCATCATTTAATTATATTATATTAGTATAATTAATAATAAGATGTATAAAACCATATATTATATTATATGTATTATATATATAATATAATACATTTAATATAATGTCTATATTATATACTATTATATACAATAATATTATTTAACATCCAAATAAGTATATATAGGAAATGATGATTTACCAATAACAATAATGTATCTTAGATTGAACTAGCCTGATTGAAGCTACAACCTTAACACTCCCTCTTAGCTAGGGAGGATTTTTAGAACACATTATGCTCTCAAGTATATGAACAGATATCGTCTTAGTATGATATTCTTGGAATGGCATATTTAAGGATATCAAAATATATCTATCAATTTAGATGTTATCTTTCAATATAATCTAAAGTATGATTCAATGAGAAATATCAATTATATGATACTCATCATACTTATATTCTTTTGATATGTGCACCAACATCAAATAAGAGATGTCTATCAAGAGAATAAGTTATCTAACTTCTGACTCTTTGGGACAATTAAGTTGATTAGATTAACAAAAATCACAATGTCATGAACTCTATCATGATAAGTATTATGATTTCCAGCACTTTGGGACAAAATACTAATGAAATTTGATCATAATTTATTTGTTAATATGATTTTCAGCACTCTATGACAACAACTTAATGAAGTTTTTCATGATATATTAATTGATCAAGAATTTCATCACATTGTGACAACAACTTAATGAAGTCTATCATGATAATAGGTCTACCATTTATGAGATCATTACCTTACAATAGTTACCTTCTATTTATATATGTCAATGAAAGATCATCACCTTTCATTATATATCATATGAAAAATAGTAACCACCATGAACCAAGTTAGAGGGTGGTGCAAAGGCTTTCATCTTAAATTCTTTCTCATAGATAAGAATACATTTACATCAATATTTTCCCTTATAGAGAAGAGATCATTCTTCAAAATCCTCCCTTTGAACAATGATCATGGGAATTCAGGTCCTCTAGTTACTCCCTTAGAGATCTCTTTGCCTAAGGATTCCTATTGAACTCTCTGAACTTGATATTGATCTTTCAACTTTTAGGTGACAAATTGTTACTTCCTCATGATTTAAACTAGAGTAGCCCATCAAAATCATGTAATCACACATGTATTTTTAGACTCACTCTAAATATCAATTTTCTAAACTCCTACATTTTGTTAGAAGAAGTGTTAAACTCCCTCTTAATATATAAGTGTTGAATTTGATGAAAGATCAACCCTACACCTCCCAAGAATCACACAATCTTGAACTAATACCTTGGTAGCATACATAATGGACAATTCTTCTCTTCTTGTACATCAACTAAGAGCTCTCTTTGCCTGAGGATTCTTGTTGAACTCTTTGAATTTGATATTGATCTTTCAACTTTTAGGTGACAAATCGTTACTTCCTCATGATTTAAACTAGAGTAGCCCATCAAAATCATGTAGTCACACATGTATTTTAAGACTCGCTCTAAATATCAATTTTCTGAACTCCTACATTTTGTTAGAAGAAGTGTTAAACTCCCTCTTAATATATAAGTGTTGAAGTTGATGAAAGATCAACCCTACACCTCCCAAGAATCACACAATCCTGAACTAATACCTTGGTAGCATATGTAATGGACAATTCTTCTCTTCTTGTACATCAACATCCTTGATATAAGTTGTTTTAATAAAGGTCCATATACATCAAATTAGAAAATTCCTCTAATGGGGAATGAAACATTGGTTAAGGTAATCATTCACACACCCCCCCCCCCCCCAACAATGTAGAATTCCCACATGCTTAATTTGGACCATCAAATAGTCTAGTTCAATAGCTTTGAAAAGAACACTTCCATTTATAGATCAATTATATTCATATTCAGTCCTCTCGAGATGATCCTTGTGTTTATGCTCTGGTTCTATATATACCCATGTTCCAACACATTAATCTTCCCCAATGACTAAAAATTGAAGTGTCCTCACTTTCTAAAACAATATGACTGAGATCACCGAGAGTTTACTGAATCACATCCTCTAATTTCTCCCTCTCTTTTTGGGTTACCTCTAATGAATTGTTAGGTTCCCTTTGGATCTCAATCTCCCTCTTTTTGCAATAGCATTCTTAGAGGAAAAGATCAAGCACATAGCTCTTATAGTTTATACAAAAAGAAAAAAAATTAGAAAACAAATAAGAGAGATACTTCATTGATTAGTTAAATAAAATACTTGAGACTAATAAATAATTCTACATAATATAAGATAATTCCAATGCATTATAGATAGATATCTAGTTCAAAAATTGACTTTAATCTATATTCACTATCTTGTTGTACATTAACTAATCCACTTACATTTAATAATGTCAAATTATTTAATTAAAGGATATTTATAGATATATATGTATTTTAAATTTATTAGAGACTTAATCATTTTTTCAAATTGAAATACTTATTAAACATTATCCTTTTGAATTGATAATTGTCTCAAAATAATCAAATTGTGTGTGTGTGTGTGTGTGTGTGTGTGTGTGTGTGTGTGTGTGTGTAAAGAGTTATTTATGATTAATGATTAGATATAAATCTTTAAATATTATACTTAGAAAGTTCCATTTTTCTAGACTCCCAAATATATATAACATCTAAATAAATAAGGTAATTTTAAATACATATAAAATACCCTAATCTACCTTACCGATTGCATGGGGCTCAATGTACATGCACTCCTTGCTTACCTTTTCATTCCAATACCATATTACTTTAATTCTTCTCTCCCTTTATTTATACTATACAATATATAGGCATGCCACCTTCTTTATTACCTCTTTTGTTTGTAGAGTCTGATGACTACTCAATCCACATCATACTAGTCACAAGTATTTGTCAAATCAACCATTATGTATTTTATTTAGTCTCTGCACTTTATCATTGATCCTTCCTTTGGTAATATGACCCTCAATTATTCCAACATTTATAAGGGCCTTCTAAGCAAGAGATTTTGAGTTTGTGATGTGAATGATTCTATCTTCGTATAGCAAAAATATCCAACCCATTAAGTGTTTAGAATACAAAATCATGAATGATTTATTCTACTTTGTTCCTTCTAAATTTTATGATTCATCAAACCTTGGAAGTTTGATAGATCAATACAATTTTTTCATTCTGATCAACAAAAGCCATTAGGTCAAGGGAAGAGCCATTAAAAGAGTTGTTTTGAAATCCTTCTAAATGATAGTACAACATCAAGGTTAGGATTCAATTTCTCTGTTGAATATTAGCAAGATTTTTATGATTTCATTGTTCCACCTTATATTTCTATTTCAATACTAACATTTTGAATGAGTGCAAAATGGAAAATTAGGTCATCTATCTTCTTGAATTTGGTGTAGAGGCTCACATGTGATGCTTGGTTAGGATCAAACCTTACATCTACTTTAAATTGGGCTTGTGTCTAATCATGGATGAATCTACAGGCATTTCTCCATATATGGATAACATGGATTGTGAATGAGGAGATTGAGTTTTATAAGAAATTGAGCATGTTCTTTCTTTCCCTACTCTCATCAACTTCTACCTATTGTGTCATGAAGGTTCAGATCCTGCAACAACAATATTCATATTGGATAGATCACCATTAATAAGAATTTATTATGCTCCATGGAATATTTCTATTTATTCATGGGACTGTGTAAGTTTTAGTGATTTAAAGAGTGTATGTTGATGCTAATATGCACTTGTCTCTAATAGCAATAATCATACATCATCCTCACACTACCTAAATTACTAAATCATGAGTGATATTTTCCAAGCTAGAGGATTAGAGATATTTATATACATTTCTAATTGTAAATGAGGTAGATATTCATAAAAGAAGTATTTTATATATCATATTTATCATATTTGGGAGAGGAGTGGCTTTGCTAACCCTTTAATTACAAAGACTATATTAAAAGCATATATATAGTTGTGATGTTTAGCACATCAGTTCGAAATTGAAGAAATCACAAATATGTGTTCACCTAAAATATAAACACAATCTTATGCAAATGTAGAAGGGGTTTCTTTCCTCTTCCAATTGATATTGCCAAATATTCAAAGATTAGTAATGCAGTATGTATCTTGCAAAATATATGTTGTGGAAAATTATATCATCAGTGAGAAAAAAAAAGAATCTTTGGGGTCCCCTCCTCTTGGGATTTGAAATCCACTCTAACTATAATATCAAATGTTGTCAACAATTTGAACTCTCCCAATGAACAGTTAGATTGGTTTTCTTACCAGATACCTTGAAGTGCTCATTATGTATTTTATTTATCATGAAAGATTTATGACTGATAATTTTTGGCCAAATTATTACCATGTTTTACGGCAGTGTTAATTTCCTATTCAACTTTTTTATTTTTTTATTTTCTTGTCTCTCCCTCATTGAGCATGTCAATGTTTTTTTTCTTGTAAAATAAGTTGCTTCTTTACATTTTTAGTTTGGCTTTGATACCATGTTGAAGTAACATGCATCATTTTCTGCAAATGTAATAACATGACCATTGTAATTGTTGTGTTCCAGATGTAGATTTGGATCTCATATAAATATGAGAGGAGGAGGCATGTCCCTATGGTGTAACCATCATTTGATTATGTTATATTAACATAAATAATAATAATATGTATAACAATATATATATATATTTGGAGGTGCATCCCTGCATCTGTAGTATGGGCAATTTGGTGGGAAAGAATCAAGAGAATTTTTTGACAGACATCTTCTCTAATACCTCAATTTTTGGAAGGATTAGAGAGATAAATTATTGATCTTGTTAATGCTTTAGTAAGTAAATATAAGGGTAAACATGTTTTTACTCTTTGGGATGGCTATGTTATTCAGTGATGGAAGGGTTTACTTTTTCCTCATCTTCCTGCTCCATTGTGTCCATCCTAGATTCCTCTTATCTGAGCACAAACCAAGTGGATTCCTCCAAGTGAGGGTTCTTTCAAACTCAATTTTGATGGGGCCTCTAGAGGAAATCCAGGCAACTCTGGCTATGGCATAGTCATTAGAGATTTTAAAGGTCATGTGATTGTAGCAAAATCATCTTCTCTCCCTTAGTGTACTAATAACAAAGCTGAGGCCTTGGCCTTGCTTTTTGGTTTGGAACTTTCAAAATCACTTTCTATATCTAAGCTACATGTTGAAGGGAATTCATCAATTATTATTAATGTGTGTATTAAACATCATGTATATAATTGGCCCATACAATATATATTACATCAAGTATGGTTTCTTCTTGATTCAATCTCTGAATGTTACATCATGCATACTTATAGAGAAGACAATCTTTTAGTTGATTGTATAGCTAATTTGGGTACCGATAAGGTTTATATAAACTCTTTACTTTCCCCACTTAACCTCCTTGATCTTCCCAACTTGGTTAATATTATGACAAAATAATATGCTTAGAATAAGGTTGGGTCCTCCTCATACTTTATTTGATAGTAAACCATGACTTCTCTATGATTTCACATGTTTTTTCTTTTATGGATCTCACTTGTTCTTTTGAGATATTATATGAAGATTAGGGTCTTGGATCACACTTGCATCAGATGGCTTTCTAATATCATGGTCTTAATTGAAGTTTTGGATGTAGATTAGTGATGGTAATCTCTGTGACATTTTTCATTGGGCTCTGGGTCTTGTCTCTAGCACCAATCAATAAATTGCATTCATATGAGTTTTGGGCTCTTTGTAATAACTATATTCTTGATCTGAGAATCTCTAGAACAAGATCCATTAGTATTGATAGATACTCTCTCTTGGTGTAATATTTCTTCTTCTACATTCTTTTTTTGTATCAAGTAATGACCAGAGTTTTTCTTTTCTGGTTCTTTTCTGCAGGAGATTTTTTGAACCAGTTATTATTATTAATATAAATATAATGTTTCACCAAAAAAATAAAAAATAATTTAACATGGATACGTATATATAGGAAATGATGATTTACCAATAATAATGTATCTCAGATCGAACCAATCTGAGTAAAGCTACAACCTTAACAATATCCTTTCAAACAAAGTTGCAAAATTTAAATTTGACAAAAGAAATCTAAAAGTATATGTAATATTCATTCTAGTAGGGTCTAGCTTTAGAGGCACCTTAATTCTAAGAATACAGCTTCTAAGAAGAGAGAAACCAAATAAATAGATTGATAAAGCATTTATAACTAATATATTTATAAAAAAAGTTACAATGTTTGAGTTCTATTAGCAATATTAAAAACAAAAATATAAATGATAGTTCAAAGGATGAAAATAACAACTCCTAAACTAAAGATTTCATAAGGAAATCAATCCTCCCTAAAAGATTCACAGAGGTCTTCAATGGTTTCCCTTAGGGAATGCTCATACATAATCCATTCTTCTTCAAAGTAATGCTCCACTCAATCCTCATCTGTGAAGTCAAGAATAGAAAAGAAGAAGAGAAGGAATATTAAGTTCCTATGGAAAACTTCCCTATCCTCTATAAATCCTATTAGGTCTCCAATGAAAATAATTGGATAAGTGGGAACTAGGACACCTCTAATTTAAAGCACACTATAATTAGCAACCAAGGGAATTGTAAGGTCCCTATAATATTAACCATTACTATATCAAGATCCCCCAATAGTCATTTGTCAAAAAGCTCACAACAAAGGCTTTCAATGAGCTCATTGTCCACATAAAAATGGAAGGCAGCTACTAAACATAGGCACTATATCAACATTAGCATGAGACCTATTAGGTATATCAATGTATTGGGTTTCTAAGCATTGGAGAATAACTCACTAGATTACATTGTTCCTAACAGAGAAAAATTGCATGATTCCTTTAATCTTGATGGGATGATCAAAATCCATGTGACAAGAAGAGGAGGTAAGACTAATAGGAGTGTCCATGAAAGAGAATGAAAAATGTAGACATACATTCCTAAATAAGTAGAGGGAAGAATGCTCAAGATACCACCCTTTCTTGGGAAGTTAAATGTACTTGCATGAAGATTACAGTGATAGATGTTGTTGGAAATATATAGGAGTAACTAAAAGGGTGGGATCAGCTACCACTAAAATAAATCCCAAATCCCTTAGATGTTAGTACATAACATAAACTTCACTGAAAATACTAATGCTCGATTAATACACAAGCATTCAGTTTACACTAGTAAATGTTGTAACTCGACAAACACTAAAATAGCAATAGTAACTCGACAAATGAAAATCTTAAGATTTTTTCTTTGATTAGCCTTATTTAACTTAGTTTCATACACATAAAAGAAATAGCATCAAGTGACACCATGATTTAACATGGAAACCTAATTTGGGAAAAACCACCAATTGCAACTAGTTAGTGATTTTCACTCTTCTTAAGTGAGCCTTGTTAGGAGCCAACCCTATTAAAGGTTACAAAACACACTGTTAGGTGTGACCCTATTAGAGGATTTAATTACCTTTTTAGGAGTAGCATTGTTAATGGTTTTTAAACACTTCAATATAGAAATCCCACCTTGTTAGAGAATTTACAAATAGCTATTAAGCCAACTCTGTTAAGAGATTTAGATCACAACTACAATGGTTAAAGAGTAACAATTATCTCAATTCTAGCTTATATACTTAATCCTTCTTGATTGAATGTATCTTTGTAGCTCAACAAGGGTATTATGCTTATCCTTCAAATTCACTTCCTCTAAGCATCTCTAAATCTTATATTACTTGCACACATTCAATCTTTAACTTGACCTTATATTTATATCTTACACATTGTCAAGTTAGCTTGAATACAACTTAGAATACTTAATATTCATCTCCTTAGTTGGCTAGAACCAAAAAATAAATCAATTGAACTCAATGTGCCAAAATAAGAAAATCCTTTGTTAGTCAACCCTACTCGGTAGATACTAACTCAGAAATGATTTTCCTATGTTAACCAAGTGAACTTAGTTAACACTGCATATTCTCAAAGTTCCTTTGGTAAGAAAGTGAGCTCGGTTAACATTGGTTCCATCCAACTTTTCTTTCATTAACTAAGTGAGCTTGATTAAAATTCAACTTCTACGATCTTCTCTTTGTCACCCAAGTGAACTCAGTAGACACTATCTTCTGAACTAGACAGACTCTAGAATGCTTGGTAGACATAGAAAAATTTCTTCATCACCTAAGTGAGCTTGGCATACACTGACTAGCAATGATATGGCATTTTTGTAACATCAAAGACAATACACAATTAATCAATTATTTTCAACAATCTCCCTCTTTGGCATTGATGGCAACACAACATGTCATAATACAATGAAATTTTAGAGCAAGAATTAAGTAAGGAATATATCCTTAGTTTCATTCTGATTCTCATTCATGAGAACTCCCTTTATCATTTTGAGCTCCCTTTTCCTTTAGTTTCTCCCTCTATCACCAAAACTTTGTCTTCAACACCTTCTTCTGATAGAAAAATCTCCCTTTATGATATCAAACCAAGTTCATCTTCTTTCTCTAAAATCTTCAAACTAAAATTTCTATGAAATGTATACTCTCCCTCTTTATAAAATTTATGTGATATGACAACAAACTCTCCCTCTTTGACATCTTATGCCAAAGACAATATTCAGAGAATATCAGTATACCTCATGTACTGATTCATATGCAATTTGTCCTTTTCAATAATGCATCAACTAACTAATCTTCAACATGCCTCGGTTGATACATCACTAAAATTCATTTAGTGAGCTTCAGATAGGGTAATAACCCCTAACTTACCTCTTACATACAAAAAAGTATCCTTATGTAATGGCTTAGTGAATATGTCTCCAATTTGTTCTTTAGTATTCACATATTCCAATCTTACCTCTTTACCTTGTACCAATTATCTCAAAAAATGATATTTTATAGCAATGTGCTTGATTTTGGTATGCATCATAGGATTCTTTGATGTATTAATTGCACTTGTGTTATCATAGAATAGAACCACTAGATCCTTGATTTCTATCTTCATACCTACCAACAATTTCTTGAACCAAACAACATTGGAACAATTAACTACTTCTGCCACATATTTTGCCTCTATTGTATACTGAGAAATACAATTTTTCTTCTTGCTTGTCCAAGAAACTAGTCTTTTATCAAGAAAGAATGCTCCACCATTGGTGCTCTTCCTGTCATCAACACTTCTTGCCCAATCAGCATTTGTGAAGGCTTTCAAATCCAGATTGCCTCCTTTCTTGTACCATAATCCATAGTCTTCAATACCCTTCAGATACCTCATGATTCTCTTGATTTCCATCATGTGATTTTCTTTGGGATTTGCTGATAATCTTGCCACCATACCAACTGCTAATACAATATTAGGCCTTGTGTGTACTACATATTGCAATTTTCCAATCATTGATCTGTATGTGGTTTGATCTACCTCTTTTGAATCATCATTTTTGAAAAGCTTATGTCTAGTAGACATAGATGTTCCAACTAGTCTTGAATCTTCCATTCCAAACTTCTTTAGTATATCCTTGATATATTTGGATTGAGTAATATAGATACCATCTTTCTTCTACTAGATCTGCAATCCAACAAAGAATTTTATCTCTCCAAACATGAACATCTCAAATTTTTTACTCATCTCTTCTAAAAACTTCTTGCATAAATCATCATTGGCTATAAATAAAGTGTCATCCACAAAGATTTCATCCAATACAATTTTCTTGTTTGGTCCTTCTTTGATATACAAGTCTTTGAAAACCAATCTTTATCAAGTAGTTATGAAGTCTTACATACCAAGCTCTGGGATCTTTCTTAAGACCATACAATTTTTTTTGTAATTTATAGACCATATCCTTTTTTCTAAAATCCACAAAACCTTCAATTTGTTCTATGTAAACTTCCTCTTCAAAAATTTCATTCAAAAATGCAGATTTTACATCTATTTGATAAAATTTAAATCCTTTATGTACAACATAAGCAAGTAATGTTCTAACACCTTATAATCTAGCAACAGAACAAAAAGTTTCACCATAATCAATACCTTTCTCTTGAGAATAACCTTAGCATACTAACCTTGCTTTGTTTCTAGAAACTTCTCCATCTTTATTCAACTTATTTTTAAAAACCAACTTTGTGCCAATTACATTTTTATCCTTGCGTCTAGGAACAAGAGTCCAAGTCTTATTCCTCTCTATATGTTCTATTTCTTCATTTATAGCTTCAATCCAACTTTCATTATCCAAAGCATCTTTTACTGATCTAGGTTCAAATTTAGCAAGCAAACATGTAGCTTTTAGTTTGTTTCTTGTCATTGTTCTATCCGACTTGTCTCTAATGATCTGATCAAGTGCATGGTGCCTTCTAACATATCTTGCTAAAATAGGTACTTTGGATTTGGAATTTGTTCAACTAACCTCACCATGATCATCTATATCAAGCTTAGGTCCCATTGTCTATGACTTAGGTCCATCAAATTGGGTTTTCTCTGGCAATAGCTCAGTAGCTTAAGATTGTGACTCAGGTCCTTCAGACTATGACTCAGGTTGCACTAGTTGCAACTTGATAGCTTTTGGAGATTTTGGGGACTCCAAAGGTGAAGTTTGCTAACTTCCAATTTGATTTGGCAATGTATTAGGTTCATAGTAGACAAACTTTGTGTAATCCTCAGGTTCTTTGTTGCTTTCTTCTTCACTCTTTTCTACAAACTCATCAATTCTTACATATGCACTTTCTATGATCTTATGTGTTGATAAATTCAAGTATTTATATTCTTTACTTTTACAGGAGTATCCTAGGAATATGCCTTCATCACCTTTGACATCAAATTTACCTTTCCTAGATTCCTTCAAGATATAACATTTTCTACCAAATACTTTTAAGGAACTTACATTAGGTTTATAGCCATACCATAGTTCATAAGGAGTTGGATTTGAGTCTTTCTTTAATTGTACTCTATTCAATGTATGTACTACAATATGGATTGCTTCCTTCCAGTATTTGATTGTAACACTCTTTTCTATCATTAAATTTCTTGCACAGTCCATGATGAATCTATTCTTTCTTTAAGCTATATCATTCTACTATGGTGTACTATGGGCTGATACTTGTCTCTTAATTCCTCTTTCAATGCAAAATTAATTGAACTCATAGGAAATGAATTCACCACCTCTATCTGATCTCAAATACTTCAACTTTTTTTAGTTTCTTTCTCTACTCTTGCCAGATACCACTTAAATTTTTGAAATCCTTTAAACTTTTCTTTTAGATACATTACATTCATCATTCTAGAATAATCATCAACAAAAAGAATAAAATACTTCTCTCCACTATAGCTCTCTATTCCAATAGATTCCCATAAGTCTGTATGAACTAGCTCCAAGACTTCTTCAAAATGATAATCCTTGCTTTTGAAACTTGTCTTTCCCATCTTACCAATTTGACAATTTTTGCATAGGCCCATATCATGTTTCCTCAGACTAGGAATACCTCTTACTCTTTTCTTCTTGCTTATCTTCATTAGATTATCAAAGTTCACATGACATAAACTCTTATGCCATAACTAGCTTTCTTCTACTTAAGCAATAAAACATGAATTTTTACTGAGATCTAGGTAGAATAGGTTACCTTTTGTTTGTTTGACAGACCCAACCAAATTTCCTTTTACATCCAGTAGCTTGGCCTTCCCATTCATGAATTCTACCTTGAATCCAATGCTATTCAACTATGCCACACTTAGTAGATTATGCTTTATTCCTTCAACCTAATAAGCATTATCACATCTAAGTTCATTAGGTAGTGAGATACAACCTTTTCCCTTTATGCATCATGGTTCACTATTTCCAAATCTCACACTTCCTCCACCATAATGTTCCATATGTTCAAACTTTCTTTTGTCACCAGACATATGATGTGAGTAGCCACTATCAATAATCCATGTATTATTTTTGCTAACATGAGAGATAAGTGCCATTTTATCTCTTTCATCATCATATTCATCTTTTACAGCAATATATACCATTTCATCATCTTCACTACTTGTAGACGCTTAAAATTGTCCCTAAAAACTATATTAATTAATTTTAATATTTCCCGTGACATTGTAATTAATTATTAATTAATTAATTATATTGGTCACATTCCTCTACTTATTTAATTAAATTATTTTAATTAAATGAGTTCATTCTCTTAAGTATTTAAATCTAATTTAAATACTTCTAGACTTAATGTGTTAAATTAATTTAACACTTGATCATCTATGTTTCCCCATTTTTAAATAAATTTTATTTAAAAATAATCCTCACATCCTATTAATTCCTCTAAACCAATGATTAAATTAAATTTCATTTAATTTAATCTTAAGCCTAACTTAGAACCTAGCCTATAACCATCATTTTCATCTTCTTAAGCCTACTTCCTCTCTAATCCCACTTAATCATTCCTAATCATCTCCCCAATCCCCCTCATTAACTTAAGAGTGTGCTCACACATGTGTGAGATGGCATTCCTACACACTCCCCTTTGCACTCTTGTCTCCCACTCTTCTTCTCAAGTTTGCTCACACATGTGTGAGCAAACTTTGAATTTTTGACCATTTGCATGGCTTGCATGTTACCTTATGTGGCATCTAAATGGATGTCACCTCACCAAGCCCTCCCTCAAGCCTATAAATAGAGGTATTTTCTCAAGCATTTGGCATCTTCCATGCCATTTTGAGTTTTGAGTTCTCATGCTAAGAGTTTGCATTGTAGTTTGATTTTTATAGAGATTTCTAGGATCATACTAACAATTTGGTAGTTGATTTAGTTTTCTTCATGCATTGTTAGTCTAGTTTCTTCATGTATTAGCATCTCCATTTCATTTACATCTTAGTTTAGCTTGCACATCTCATTAGTTTCTTAGTTGTATTCCATAGCTTCATCCTTCAATACCTTCAAGTATGACTTTCTCCATAGCCATTTCTTGAGGTGTTCTTTATTTTATGTAGCCTAGGTTCATATTTCATTTTCACTCACACTTGCACATCCACTCAAGAGATTCACTCCATTGTTATGTTTGGGAGAGCACACCAAACATACCCCCCCATCTTAACACACCAACAAGGCCTCTTATGGGTGCCCTTGTTGAACTCTAGAGGTGGCTGGAAGATTGGGTTTGTTAGCTACTTAGGGTTGCAAAACCCAAGCAAGCATTAGTTAGTGTTTGTTCCTTTCATTTTGATGAATCTTTGATGCACTTTCAAGGTTTTTAGCTAATGTTTGTTTTTTAATCAATGCTCTTAACAGGTCACATTTTATAGCACACACTACTATCTAAATCTTTACCCATCAAACAAGATTTCTTATCTTTGTCCTTGTAGTCCTTGAAGTTTTTGAAATCCTTCTTACCTTTGTACTTTTCATGCTTCTTTTCATCTTTGTCTTCTCTGTTTGGGCATCTTGTAGCAATGTGTCCAACTTCTTCACAAGAGAAATAGATTAAAGGGATTTTACATTTATGCTTTCCTTTGCCTTTGGGATACCTTCTTACAAGCAATGCTTCAATGGCTTCAAGATCACTATCAGAACTATCTTCCTCTTCACTTTCAAATTGTTTTCGTTTAGATCTTTTAGCTTTCTCCTTGAGTGATACCTTGGCTTCAAATACAGACTCAGGATTGCTAGAACTAGGAGTATAATTATCATAGTTATCTATTTCAAACGCATCAATCTTCCAACTAGAGCATCCATAGTTATCTTTTTATTTGGATCACATCTCATCTCTTGAATAGCAGACACTCTGATTGCATAGATAGGAAGATAGGTTCTAAATACCTTGTTTACCATTATTACATCTTTAATTGTTCCCCCAAAGGCTTTGATAGCACTGACATTGGCTTTGATTCTCTCAACATATTTTGAAATGTTTTCATCTAATCAAGCTATCCTCTCAAGCTTTCTACCTTAGCTCTTTTTACATTATCATCATATCCTTAGATATCCTTTAGTTTGGTCCACATGTCATGAGCAGTAGCACATCCTTTGACCTCATCAAACTCAACATAGTTGAGAGCTGATGCAATGTCAATAATCATGATGTTATGATTTTTCTTTTCAACAATCTCTTCTATAGTCAATGTTCCAATAGGAGCCTTGTAAGCATTTTTCAAGTAACATGAACCATTAATTTTTTGCCATGTCTGGAAGTTATCTTTGTTCAGCTTGGGAATCTTTCCTATAAGACATCCTAATCTTTAGTTTAGGTCCTTGAAACCCTTCTTTGTAAGCACCAAGAAGCTTTGATACCAATTGTTGGAAATATAAGAGGAGTAACTATGAGGGGAGGGGTGAATCAATTACCACTAAAATAAATCCCAGATCCCTTAGATGTCAGTACATAGCATAAACTTCATTGAAAATACTAATGCTCGGTTAATACACAGGCACTCAATTTACAATAGTAAATATTGTAACTTGACAAACATTAAAATAGCAATAGTAACTCTGCAAATATAAATCTTAATATATTTTTTATGATTAGCCTTATTTAACTTAGTTGCATACATCTAAAATCAATAGCATGAACACAAGTGACACCAAGATTTAACATGGAAACCCAATTTGGGAAAAACCACCAATTGCGACTAGTTACTAATTTTCACTCTTCTAAAGTGAGCCTTGTTAGGAGCCAACCCTGTTAAAGGTTACAAAAAAAATTGTTAGGTGTGACCCTATTAGAGGATTTAATCACCCTATTAGGAGTGGCCTTTCTAGAGGTCTTTAGACACTTCAATCTAGAAATCCCACCTTGTTAGAGGATTTACAAATAGCTATTAAGCCAACTCTATTAAGAGATTTAGATCACTACTACAATGGTTAGAGAGTAACAATGACATGACCTAATTTATGATACAATTAACTTGCTGGTTATAGATCTCAGTTCTAGCTTGTATACTTGATCCTTCTTGATTGAATGTGTCTTTGCAGCTCAACAAGGATATTTTGCTTATCCTTCTAATTTTCTTCCTCTAAGCATCTCTAAATCTTCTATCACTTGCACACATTCAATCCTCAACTTGACCTTATATTTATATCTTACACATTATCAAGTCAGCTTGAATACAACTTAGAATACTTAGTATTCATCTCCTCAATCGGCTAGAGCCAACAAACAAATCAATTGAACTCAATATGCCAAAACAAGAAAATCCTTTGTTAGTCGACCCTGCTTGGTAGATACTAACTCTAAAATGATTTTCCTGTAATAACCAAGTGAACTCAGTTAACATTGCATATTCTTAAAGTTCCTTTGGTAATTGAGTGAGCTTGGACAACACTGGCTCCATCCAACTTTTCCTTCATTAACTGAGTGAGCTCAGTTAACACTCAACTTCTATGATCTTCTTTTTATTGCCTAAGTGAACTTGGTATAAACTGTCTTCTGAACTAGATAGACTCTTGAATGCTTGACATGCATGGAAAACTATCTTCATCTCTCGAGTGAGCTCGACATACACTGACTAGAAATGATATGACATTTTTTGTAACATCAAAGACAATACACAATTAACCAATTGTTTTCAATAATTGGTAATGCATGGTGGGTGTTTGTCACCCTGTCAATGCATTAATTTATCATTACTTTGAAAGTACATTGAATATTAAAAAAATAAAAATAAAAACTAAAAAAGAAAAGAACTTCCTATTGAATGAAATCTAAAAGTTACCTTTGGAAATTGAGCACTAAATAGGTAATTAATACAAAAATATGATAAGGATTATCTACCTTACCCATATTAGGGTGGAGATATAAATATATAAAAGGGATGTACAAAATATTAGATTAATAGATAAATACAAATATAATAATGATGGTTAAGATTAAATGAGAAAGGGAGAGTCCAAGAAGGAAAAGAAGGAACCTTTAGGTTCCATCATTCCCATAATCATCCAAATAACCTACTTAGTATTGCAAATACTTGATACTTTGAATCCAAAGTTGTTGAAGTGGTTATAAAGAGGGAAGAATTAGAAAGTCCTTATTAATAGCATTGAGGCCCAATTGGCCATCTAACCAAATGCTTTGAATAATACTAGTCTTATTGGAACCATAAACTCATTCATTAGCTAGCTGATCCACTAGGCTATTCCCATCTTTATATATGTGGTTAATTGTAGTCTATTTGAATGATTGAGGGAGCTCTAAATATTTTGCTAGAATGAAATCCAATTTACAATTAGACATGGAACCTTTTTGACAGGCCTTAGTGATGATGGATGAATCACCTTCAATTTCAATAAATTAGAATTTGAAAATTGAACATAGCCATAGCCCTTCCACAAGGGCTTTTAACTTTGCCTCATTGTTAGAAGAAATACCAATATATTTGTAGCATTTGAGTAGAATGTCTCCTTTATGATTCCTAATACAACAACCAATACTAGCAACTCCTCGTTTCCCTTGGGAAGCTCCATCAAAATTGACTTTCACCCAATCCTTTTGGAGAGAGAACCAAATACACCTTTACCATTCACTCTCATTCTTCCCAATTCCTATGAAGGAAGGAAATTTAATTCTCATCCATCTATTTCACATAGAACCATCACATTGAGTCATAGCCTTATGGGATCATTGTTGCAAACCTTACTATTGATAACCTCAATGATTAGGGTTTCTATTTTTACTATAAGCTACTAGTAATCCATATTCAAATTCTTAAATATCCTTCTATTCCTATCCTTCCATAATTCACACAAAATTATGGAAGGATATATTAGCCACAATCCTCTAAAAATGTTTTCTTTATTCCAAATAGACCAAGATAAGAAGAGAGACTAGATAGAGTTAAGAAGAGCTATCTTTCAAGACATTTTATTGAAGAACCAATTCTAACACAAGGTAGCATAGTTAGAAACTATTAATAAATGGGTAAAAGCACAAACTTGTGTCACCCTTTTATAAAGGAAAAGCCTAACAAAAGTATAACTATTTATCTTTAGTGACATAAAACCGACAGTATTATTTAGAATTTGATATTGAAGTAAACTAATGAAATGTGTAGAAATGGATGAAGTTAAGGATTGTAATTTTTAATAATTATTTGGAAAAAGAATTGATATATTTTCCTATTTTTTAAAGACAATTTTTGACTTGCTAAAAAATGCTAAAAATTAGGGGTCTCATTCCCACCACAAAACAATATGGATATAAACTTATTTCCCTTTGATCTTAGATTATATTGTGTATAACATATATAGCTAGAACAATCAAAAATAAAAATTGGCTTTAGACCTATATTTTTTCTTTTATAACAATTCAAATTTCAACTCACTTGAAATCAATCGTTTTCATCTCCAACCACATTTTTCAAAACAAATCTATTCTAACCAAAAGAAAAATTATACATTCTTGAAGAGCACTCTCTCCTCTAGAACGTTGGGTGATTTTTAAATTTTTTTGATATGATTTAATATTTTTCCCTTTCTCAAAATTGACATCTTCTCGAGTGTTAAAATACATTCTTATAGAATTTTTTAATTACAATATACTATATCTAACTAAAACACTATAAACTCTATATGAGAATATTCTTGACTTTGAGCTCTATAAAATGGTCTTTATATGTTATTAAAAAAATTATAAAAACTAGTAAGAGTTATTGAAACATTAATTTTCTAAAATAATTTTATTTTGTTAGTAACTGGATACAAACTAGTATAAAACATGCATTTAATAGACATTTCCAATTGGAAAAGTGTGAGACCATATATAGCTTAACTACAATAAATTTGTCTAGATCATATGTTTGAATAAAATTGTTTTTTAGATAGAAATACTCAAATTTAGTCATTCTGATAACTCAGCCTGAAAGGTAACATAGCTTTATACTTTTACCCAAATGGGTGGGACCCTCTTCTTTTTCACAAAGTGGACAATGAAGGGGGCCTTTATAACCCATTCTTCTAATTTTGTTGGAAGTTAGAATTTTACCTAGAAGAGAAAGCCAAGAGAAAGCTACTACCTTGGGAAGATAGAGGACATCCCAACACAAGATCTGAGATAGCTCCAATTTAGGATGATTTATCCTCTCCATCAGGATATTGTAACATTTTCTTATTGAAAAATCCCTTGATTTAGAGCCTTCCCAAATTAATTTATCATCTCTACTTGATAAGAAAAAGGTCATATTTACAATGATGGACAAAAGAAGGTCCTTATCTAACTAGGGAAAATTTAAATTATGGAGGTATTTCTACCAAATTGTAAAGGAAAGGGCCCCAGGCTTCTACCAAGGCTTCTTTGATTATAATAATTTTTCCTAACTTATTAATAATAGGATATCCTTCCCAAGAATCTATTTAGAAACTCACCTTATTTCCTTTCCATATTTTCCATGTGATTTTGTCTAAGATGATGTATTTTCATTTGATCATGAAGTTCCAAATACCTGATTCCATTGGAGGAGATGTACTTCTAAGGAGACTAAGATAGTCTTTAGGATCAAGGTATTTTTCATAAAGAATTGTAGCCCATTTTAAATGAGGATTTCTAAATATTCTCCATACTAGTTTCACCCCTAGGACAAAGATCAAATATTTTATTTTTATTATCCCAAAGCCTCCATTTTCTTTAGGCCTAAAAACCATATTCCAATCCATTAGTGTAGTTTTCTTCTTTTATCTAATCATTTCCAAGGGAAGTCTCTAAAACTTTATTTAAAGAATCTATTTTCTGAGCAAGCAACTTGGAGAGAGAAAGGTGGTATATAGGTATACTAGTTAAAGATGATTTTAGTAGGGTAAGTCTCCCTACTAAAGAAAGAAGGGTCAAAGATTAAGTTGACCCAAGGTTTAGCGAATTCATATGCTTGGAGACACTTACATAGGAAGTACCAGTTTATCTTATCATAGGCTTTGCTACGATTTAGTTTTATGGCATCTCAAGTTTTCTTCATATTTGTAAAGAATTCATAATTTCTTGAGCTATTACAACCCCATCATAAATTGATTTTCCATGGACAAAACTTTTTTTTTCCTAACTAATCAAATATGGTAATGTATTTTGAAGCCTATTGGCTATGGTTTTTGTTAGTAGTTTATATAGTGTATTGCAAAGAGAAATAGGTCTATAATCCTTAAATCTCTTAGGAGACTCTTGTTTAGGTATTAGAGCTAGGAATATGTGATTAACTTCCTTGAGAAGCCCTCTAGAATTATTGACTTGTTCCAAATCCTTAGTAACTTCATCCCCTAAGAAATACAATCATTTTTTTAACCTATCCGAGAAACCATTTAGCCCAGGCGCCTTATCTAGGTTCATCTTATTTAGAACAGTTTCCACTTCTTCTTTAGTGAATATTTCCAAGGGTTCTTTGTTTTGATCTAGGGAAATGATATTAGGAATATTTTTGAGGAACTCATGATGATTTAATGTTGAAGAATTTTCATTAAGGATATTATTAAAGGAGGGGGCCTCCTCTACCACCTCTAAGGGATTTTCTAGGATAGAAAGAAAGTGTCCATTTCTTTTTTTTTGATAAAAGGAAAGTTCCCATATTTCTTTAATATAAAATTATTTTAAAAATTACATGGACCCCATTCAAGTGTAGGCACCAAGGGAAAAAGAAGGGGTGAAGAAAACCCCTAGTGTAGCTAAAAGATGAAGTCTTGTGTATGCACAAATTCTTGAAAGAGAGTCTTGAAGAGGGTATTCCCACTTTTATAGAGTTATAAAATTATGAAGTTGAGAATTACATTACAAATATATCTCTATAAAGAATTACATAGTGAAAAGTTGAGTATCAATATCTTTTAATAAGCTAGCTGGAGGATAAACTGGAGAAGAAGGATTCCCTGCAAAATATTAGTTGAAGAGGATACCCTAGCTATATTGAAATAGGTTTGTAGTTGATCTTGCAAAAATAAATTAAAAAGACAATCCTTGACTAGGAAGAAAAGTTAGAGCCAAATAAATTAAATCATTGTCTACATTAGGTTAGGATCCCATGAAACATAAATCTGGATAGAGATTACTAATAACTTCCTCAAAAAGGTATTGGAATTCTTTAGAATAACTAAGAGGGGGGTGAATTAGTCATCCAAGGTCCAGATGTACAAAATAAAACTTTTCATAGCTTAGTGAACCCATATCCATAAAAGCTTATTATGCATGCATCCATTAGATCATACAACTCTTAAACTTTGTAGGTTATTCTCCTAGGTCAAAACAACTTTGCAAATATGTAAACATGAAACATAACAGATTCAATAAAACATTTGACACATGGATTTTATGTGAAAATCCAATTTGGGAAAACCACTAGTAACATGCTACTAATTATCACTCTTACAAAGTGATGCCCTATAAAAGGCCAACCTTGTTAAAGGTTACAATACACACTATTAAATGTGACCTAGTTAGAGGATTTCAATAACCTTGTTAGGAGTGAGCCTTGTTAGAGGACTTTAGACCATTCACTTGGAATGTCACCCAGTTAAAGGATTTACAAATGACTATTAGGTCAACCTTAATCCAAAGGATTTACCCTAGACTAATACAATGATTAGAAAGTAATAGTAAGGCTTGATCTAATAAAAAATTACAACTCACTTGCAAATTATAGATCTTTGTTTTAGTCCTCCATTTTTCTTGGCTTTTACACACTTAAGCTTTGATAGCTTGTTCACCCTTCAAGCATTCATACTCTTAAGCCTTCTTTCTTTTCTTTCCAATAGTAGTCTCTTATGTTCAGTCACTGAATGAAGCAATACCCTAGACTCCTTGTCTTCCTTACGCTCTCACACATGACAACCTTTTCTTCTGATCGGCTCTCTCTATAAATAGAGATTTAAGATCTTTTGTCTTTTAACCACAATCATCCATTTTAGGGTTAGGTAGGATTAGGTAGGATACAATGAATCTATTGAATTTTCCATTTAGTTCCCGTATAAACTTCTTCTTAAATCTTCCTTGAATTTTCCTATAAATGGTTTACCTTGAATTCTATGCCACCAACTCATCATAGTTATCTTCCACATACTTCACACAATTAAAGAAAACAAAATAGTTGGCTCAAATTCATCAAATTTATGATTTAACATGAATATTGGCACTCAGTATCAATATTTTGTCACTTAGCTTCCATTATATTCTTCCACTCATGTTCAGCTAGTTAACTCAGCAAAAACTAAAGTTTACTGATGCTCGGCATCAACTAAACTTTACTCGGATTACATTATGTTCACTTAGCATACATTGAATCTTTATTTTTCTTAGCTCTAACTAATTTTTTGCTCAGCTTGCACTAAGTTTTCTTGACACCTACTATGCACTTGGTCAAGCTTGGCAGACACAATTGTTCTTACTTATTCTTCTAGACTTAATCAGTGTATCCAACCTTTGCAACCTTAAGTAGATAATCAATACACTATATCATCATTGTCTTAACTAATCTTTGTAGTCCATTTTCATACCATAACTCAACCTTTCCTCTAGGTGCTCTTGTTATCTCATTTGATCAAATTCTCTCCATCAATCAAACAAATGATAGTACTCAAATTAGCTAAGCATTTGTCTTACCAACAAGTAGCAGGTTTGACATCAATGAAAAAATAATGATTGAAAAATATTCTCATACTTATATCAATCTTGTCTCAACAAAAGGAAGTCTAAATCTAGTAATCAATTTGGTTAATAATTTTAGAAACTCATGGGTTGTGAGCACTTATGAAAATAGAGACATTCTTAAAAGATACAGTGAGGTCTATTGAATCTAAGGGCCTTTTCACTCTGAAAATGGATCAATAAAAATTAGTCATTAAAGACAATACTTAGTATCTTATCTTGAATACTTTATAATACATTATTTGAAAGAGAAGATCGATTGATGAAGGAAAAAGAAAAAATAGAGGGTTATACGAATATGAGAAGTTAGGAAATAAGTTGAGAAGCTTCTTGGGTGATTTGGATACTAAGTAGAGCTCAATACTTTTGAAAATGGCTATTGAGAATGGATGTGAGTGATGTCAAATCCATCACTAAGAAGAAAAACTAAAGGGGACAAGTTTGAATGCAGTTGAATTGTCATACATACAACAAAATATCTAGGTCATACAAAAATTGAGTTGTTCATGCATTTCTTCTTTACCTTTTGAAACTCTATTCCTGTCCATTCATTCTATAAGGTTATAATTAGTCTTATGGTTGTTAGAAAATATTTATTAAATTTTATCTCACAAAATCAAAAAAAATAGTATTCATCTTGTTTCATTAGAATGGACACTATTGTACTATTAATATGTCTAGTAAAGGCATGTTATGACTATACATTAGAAAATTTTAGTAACTAATGGATAAAAGAACAATAAGTACCACACTATAGGATAACTTAGTGAAGTCAACCAACTAGGACTTAATCAAGTCTATTTCAGTGCTAGTGTGGCAAGGGGCACATGATCAAGACACCTATTGCATTATATATGCCCCAATTTATGCCCTTATCCCTTTATTTGAGCATTGAGGAGGTCGAAGCAAAGAGGAGAGAAAGGTCTAGGTAAGGGACCATATTTTCTAGTTTATTATGATTTTTTAAAATTTTATAAATAAAATAGCTAAAAAATTATTTTTTAATTTTTAATTAATTAAAAGTGTTATCTTTTTGCAATGTTATGTAGGAAAAATATAATCTTAATACTTAATTTTGTACTTTCATGTCTATTTAATAATTATTGGTTCTTATTCTATTCTAGCCATTGACTACAATCATTAATTGTTATTAGACAATATAATACTTAAATTGTTGATCCCTGCAGATTGGATTAAACAAAAAAATATAGTATCCTATTGGGAAGAAAGCTAACAATTGTTAATAGTGTTTAATATAACAACTAAAGAGAAATTGTAATGAGGAAACAAAACCTACTATGGTAATTGGATTAGAATGGTCAATTAAATCTTCTAACTAAGATAGTAACTTATTAGAATGATAAGTATGGAAATCCACTTGAGCGGTGTTCACTTTGGCTCCTCTAATCAAAAAATCCCATAAGCCCAAACTTGTAAGAAGTCTAAGTAAAACTAAGAACTAATTAGTTGCCATCATATCTAAATAGTAAGTAGGAAATGATTCTTTCAAAAAAAAGTAAGGATAAACTTAGAAAGGGTAAATTAAAAAAGTGAATACTACGATATTAACGAAAATGGAAATGTCAACTTTTTTTCTCCTTCGCATTCTCAATATTTTCATTTTCCCTTCTAATGTTATAAGAGGAAGAGTCCTCAATCTAGACCATTCAAAAATCATAGCACCTCTTCGAAACATTGCTCTTTTTAAGTCTCTTGATTTTTCCTCTTCCATTCGAATACCAATGTCATCCTCCAGTTGGAGCTCTATTTTAAAAATGGTTGGCTTTCTCAACTCTCCAAGGGTTCTCAAGATTAATTTGATTATAAAATTGAGTGGTCCCTATCCTTAAATTTCTTTTGATGAACCCATCATTGATATGCATCTCTCCTTGATATTGCAGAACACTCATTATCCAATTAAAGGGTAGTTTAAAAAATTTAGGGAAATGAATTTGTGAACAATACTGATTGCTACAGAGTCCTCAATAATATTCTTTCTATATTTGTGGTAGTGGCTTGTTTACTTGAACCAGATAAACCAATTATTTGAAATCTATGTAAATGGTTAGTCAAGCATGAATACTTAGGTAATCTTGGCAAAGCAATGACATGTATTAGAAATTTTGTATATATATATATATATATATATATATATATATATATATATATATTATTAATTTTTTTTTTTGGTAGACCTTTCCATTATGATGTACCCATGTAAAAAAAATAGCTTATTCCATTGTATCCCCTTATTTCATCCTTTGATTCTAGTAGATTGGTGAAATGGTTCCTTATTATCAAAAGAAATCTAGCCTTTATGTTAGTGATCTTTCACATTGGACTAGCTAGTAGTAGCAATCTAAGGGACATATATCTAGCAGAAGAAGAGATTGAATTCAGCCTAGGACAAAAACTCAATATTGGATGTAAGCATGTTAGAATTACTAAGCCATAATGTTGAAGAAGAAAATGAAGACAATGAACTAGCATCACCTCTCATTATGCCAGATGACTAAATAAAGATCCACCACTATTATAATGTGAGGTAAAACTAGAGATGATTAATAAAAATAATATCCATAATAGCCTTCTAATATATATTAGGCAAATCAGAGTAATCTTTCTAATTTTATAATAGTTTACTTAGAATTATATGTATAGTACTTTGAAATTAAGATCAGTAGATATCTCTATAGATTGGAAATAATTCACTAATGATCAAAGTTCTTATACATAATCTCATATCTAGATGGAATGAAGTAAATCCTTTAAAAAAAATCTAATTGTAAACATCAGCATATAGTTATCACTATGTTCTCTAGCTTGAAATCAATTATTGACATAGATTAGCAATCCGATGAATGTGATAGTACTCCATATCTCAAGTCCATCATTAAACTTATTTCATTTAATAGTTATTCTCCTAGTAAAGTAGAAGTTAGATAGGGAAGTAGTATTGGGATTGAACATTCCAATATGAGTTATAGAGTTTCTTTTCTAGGTCAAATTGTGTAGAAAGTTTTTAACCATCAACATTTCAGATCATACTCCATGATCCACCATCAAGATGAGAGAGTGTAAGAATGCCAAATGCAATTCCAATATTAGTTTAACATTCTTGAATCATTTTTTGGAATTATTGGTTAAAAGATACCAATCATATCAAATATAAATAGCTAACTTATTCAGATGAATAGATGAAAGAATATTTCCATATGATTCTTTGATATAGAAAAATAAATTCCATCTACATATCTAGAATCAAAGGAAAAACCAAATTTAATTCAGCAATTCAAGATAGATTTTAAATTACTAGAGAAAAAATAATAAAGTAAATTTATATTTAAGAAATTTGATTCGTTGAAAAACTAAGCATTGAAACGGATACCAAAATAAATCTTTAAGACTTAAAAGAAAAGGAACACACCCAATTGGAACTAAATTCCAAGTTAGAATACACTTTACTAATAGAGGATAACTTTGAAGAGATTACAACAACAACATTCTTGAGAAAAATATTGAGTCATCCTTCGTAAAACTAAAAACTAAAACATCAACTCATAAATAAGTTACTCAATTAATTTGAGAAAGATGAGTAACTAACCAATAAAAACTATCATAATATGGACAAAATAAACTTTTATATTTAATTTTTCAATGAAACTCAAGCCTCGAAATTGATACCTTAAAAACAACAAGGTGTTGGAATTATAATAGTAAAGGTAAACTTCTGAAGGAGGGGGGGGTGGTGTAAATTAGCAGTTAAAACTTGAACCCATAAAACTTTCACCACACATTCATCTCATGCATTCAATAAGTAAACTAAAATAACATGTAAAGTATATACATCTAAATCATGTAAACATGAAAGCAATCAAACACATAACACTAGATATGATTACCCAAAAACCCTCCAAGTGAGAAGGTAAAACTGGGGTGGGGATGACACCCACATATCTTCACTACTACAATAGTAAAGTGTATCCAATGAAGGTTACAATATTTTGATCATGAGTCATGATCTACCCTATGAAAGGTTTTCCTTGTTAATGGCTTACAAAGATTGTTAGGTCTCACCTTGTTAGAGGATTTCAAAACCCTGCCAAAAGTGTGCCTTGCTAAAGGACTTTAACTCACAACTAAGTAAGCAGCCTATTAAAGGATTTCATACAGCCTATTAGGACTACTCTATTAAAATATTTTTACTAAAATCACCTATTAGAATGTCTCAACATAGATCCTATGATTAGCACTTGCTTTCCTGATAACAAATCACCTCTAAACAATGTCTTCTTGATTCTTTTTGATCAAATGTCTCAATGTTGTATCCTTTTCTCTATCCTGTGTTCTTCTCTAAATGATTCTACAATTCACTCTTTCTTCATAACTTCTAAGTCATCATGAATGCATTGTTTACACATGAAAACTTCTCTCTTTGCTCCTTTAATTCCTTACACATTCATTCTTGAGAGTTTAGGTTTTTGTCCTCCTTAAGAAGACTAAGTGACTTAAGGTTAGATATGAATCTACGACTAAGATTCATCCATTTTTCTACTTAAACCTTCCCATTTTATGATTGGATGCATGTAATTGCATAGGGAATCCAACTAGAGATTCATCCTTATCTCCAAAATATCAAAATATAATCTTAAGTCAGCTCAAAAATGGTTTACATATTTGTTTGTGCCATTACAGACAAATATCTCAAAACTGTGTCACTTGGCATATGAAGTCTCTGATGCTCGACATGCACTAATCTTTATACTATGACTCAGAAATTGCATTGCTTGGCATCCTTGTTTACTCGGCTCTTGAATCACTTGGCATGGTACATCTACTCAGCACTTGAGTGACTCAGCACTCATTGTAACTTGGCATGGTCTAATATTTATATGTTGTGCTTGGCATGTATTACTAGTTCAACATGAACTAAGTAAATGGCTTAAGTGTGTTGACACTCACTTGTCAAAACCAATTTGAGATCAACAATCTCCCCCTTTGACATGAGTGTCAAAAACACTTGAGTGTATGTTATCAACCTTAATCTCTTGAGCATAACATATCCGTAACTTGGCTTATATACAAAACTTCAAAATTTCAAAATTTTGTAATAACATGTATACCTCAAAATTTGATAACTCCCCCTAATTTAACATTTTTGTTCTATATCCAAAATCCGTGCTCCTTTCTAAGTAAATGTGTCTCTACTGATACACTTTGACTTCAATGCACTAATACTCTTTCATGCTCTCCCTTAGCTAATATCTCTTCATTGTGCTCTATTTCTCCCAAAAAGTATTTCTCCTCTAGTGATGTATCTCCCCCAAAATGTATTATATCTCCCTAACAATATATCTACCCCTTTTGAAACTTATGTCAAATGGGCTATACACTTATAATGTGTTTGTCCAAAAAATATTTATGGACCTTCAATATTATCTTGAGAGTTGTATCCCAGTTCTTGCATGCAACATCCAATGACTTTATTTGGATTGCAAGCTTGGCAGCAAGGTGTACTAGACCATCTAGAGTAGCAAGATTAGGTTCTTTCTTCAGTAGAGTTTCAACATAACCTAGCTCCTTATGAAATATCTCCATATGTGGGGTGAGGGTTGCTTGTATGCTTGATAATTTGGCTCTTATTTTGCCTCATCTGTTGTCAATATAGCTAACTAACTCTATGTATGAAGCAATGTATTGAAATGCTTCTCACTTTGAGTTGGGTTCTAAGGTAACTTATTACTTGATATATTGAGGTTTCTCTCTAGGCTCAAAATGTGACTTCTAGTCTCTTGGGTGAAGAGTGTTGGATTGCACAATTTGGTGTACAATGAGAATATATTCTCAAGTACCTTCTTCACATCCTCAACCTTTGTTGCCAATGCAACTTGTGTTAGTGCTATGTCACCAAATGTCTTTTCATTTACCTTATTCTAGAATTTCTTTTCAGAACATTCTAAGATTTTAGCATTTGTATCAAGGTCTTCATTACTAACCTTTTCCACTATATCTGATAGTTGTTCTAGTAGTGGCTTAGTCTCTTCAGGAGTTGGTAGACTAAATGCATCTAGAAAGATGTCCTTAATATCTTGAAGTTCTTGCTTCTTCCTATGTTCTCTCCTAAGCATTTATTGATGTCTTTTCCTTTCTAAGGCCTTCTACAATATGCCTATTTGTTCTAGTCTCATTGTATCATAATCATACTTTTGTATAATGATTCCTTCATCAAGGATTATATCTCCATAGTGAATTACCTTTTCAACTTTTGATGAGCTTGGGATTGGCACTAAGATTTGAAATGGAATAGCTTATGTGCCCTACTTCTGAAGAGTTTGTGTAGAAGGAGTGCCAGATGATGGTAAGGCTACCAGTTCTTGGATGGCAACTTGTTCCTTCACCTTCGGTGTTAGCTCACTCTCTTTAGGCTTTCCCTAGTCTACCACTATGATTTGACTAGCACCTTGTCCCTATGTTGTAGGTACAGATGAATCTATCTGTCCTATTTCCTATTATCCTATAGTGGTGTCTTTCTCTTCTGCTATCTTCTTCTCAATTGTATCAACTTTGACAATTGTATCAACCTTAGTAGATGTATCTACTATTATTTGAACTAAAGGTTGTACATGAGTAACTGAAGGGATAATGGAAGGTGGTTCTTGTGGATTCACCTTTTCCCTTGTAACATTAGTTATTGCTTTCTATAGTTCATCTACACTGACCAAAACTAGATTTTCACAAAGTTTAGCCTGCAATGTAGATTGATCTAGAATCTTCTTCAAGTCTTTTGTAGAAAGAGGATTGATGTTCTTAAGCTGATAGATTAGATACATCCTTGACAGTTATAGTTTCAGTAGTCTTGGTTGTGTCATGGGGAGGATTGACATTTGGCAATTGTGTGTCATGCACACTCTGTTCTTCTTGTTGCTCAGGTTCAGTTGTTGCCTTGTCATCTTCATTCACTTGTGTCTCTCCTCCAACTATGTTATTTTTTTCATCATCTTCTTTATCATCAACATTAACCTCTAAAGGATTATTTTCTCCTTTCTTCACTATGGTTAACCCATAAATGAGTTTCCATATTTTTGTTAACCTTTTAACAACATCCTCAATATTATTTTGTAGAATGTTGAAGGCTTTGTATTTAGGTGTGAACCTAACTGCATGTTTCTTGACGACCTTACCAATTTGTCCCTTAGTCAACTCTGGCATTACTTGGGCTATTTGTGTCTCTGTAATTTGTCTTTCCAAATTTACACAATAATGCCATTTTTTCTCAACTATGTCATATAGACTCTTAGGTATTGAGTTGGAAAATTCTAGTGGAATTGTCTCGAACTTTGATGTCATGGCATATAATGCCTCTTCCACTTGGTTTTTCTCCACTTTACCGAATTTATCAAAATCTATACGTGAAAAACCTAACATCTCTACATTATTCTTAACATTTTCACATAAATTCTCAAGATTTGACAAAGGATTATGACTTACCACCTTGAATTGGTTGTTTTCATCTAACTCTATTCTTTCTTCATCAAACTCTATTCTTTCTTCATCAGACTCTATTGGTGCAACATACTTTCTTCTCTGTCTTTTTTATTCCTGACCTCCTTGCTCCATTTTCTTGTTCTTTTCTTTATCCTTTTGAGTTATAGCACATGTGTTGGCACTTTTTGTAGGTGCAATGGGCTTTGGTTGACTTGGTTTGACAAGTTTCTTTTTCCTTTCCACTGGGGGTGCCTTTGCCTTCCTTTTCTTTGGCTTGGCAGGAGTAGGTACTTCCTTGGCTTCTTGTCCCTTGGCACCTTCAATCTCCTCCTCTTCCTTATCTTCTCCCATGCCTTGAGTCAATTCAAGAGGTTTGTGAGCTTGAGTTTGTTCTTCCTCTTCATCCTCTTCCTCTTCCTCCTCAACACCCTCTCCAAATTTTTCTTTTGACTTCTTTAACAACTTTTTCTTCTTCTTAATAACTAATGTAGTTTTTAGTTCCATAGTAATTTTGGACTAAGCTACTTCATAGTTCCAAAAAACTTTAGTAGTTTTATCTACCTCTTCTACAAGTAAATTTGTTATGGCTGTTGAGACTTCGTCTACAATTATCTCATACCCTAAGTGTCTCAACCATCTTACCCTTGGTGTGGCAGCATGTACAAATGTGTAATCAGCATCAACAAGAAAAAAATGTCATCATAATGTTTCTCCACTAAGGATATTGGTATCCTCATTCTTTCCTTCATTGACTTTTTTAAATCTTCAAAGTAACTAGTCATTAAGGATTCAAAGTTTTCTCCTAGCTTCTCAATGTACTCGTTAATTTGCACTGTAACTAATCTATTAGTCTTCCATCCCATAGTACCAAATGAGGGGAATGTTTTTTTTAAATAAAAGAATATAAAAATCAACATAGAACTAAACTTACACTATGCACTCTTAGTTTTTCTGATAGCTCCAGGGTTCTCCATTAGTTGTTGCAATTGTAGCTCTGCTAGATCATATGTATGATCTTTCTTGACAATCTTATAACCAACATCCATAGCTATGCAGGGTACACTATTCAATATGCTAGATTGGTAGAATTTGTGTGCTATTACCCTTATAGAAAAGTCAATAAGAGGATCAATGATTGTATCTATAGTCATACCTCTCTTATTCCATTTTTCTCTAGTGTTCTTCTCAATTACTTCCTTAGAATCACTTCTCAATGTCTTGAGCTGATCTAGGGTTGGGTGGCTAGTAACCCTATGAATTATTCTCTTGGTTATTTTAATAGGTCCACCCTCTAGCCATAAAGAACCATCATGAATCTAGCTCAATATAATTCTAATACATTCGGTCTTAAATACATTTGGAAAATCTAGGGCTCATGTTAAACCCTTTCTCTCAATGATTTGGAACTCTTCCTTCAAAAAACCATTATCACACAACCTGTTATATGCATCCCTAATCTCTAGGTCTCCAATGCTACCAATTTTATAGTTATAGAATATCCTTGCATCTTGTACCATTATTATGTTTGTTGGGATCATTGACAATGAGCTAGAAGGGTCTTGTTTATAAGCGACATCAGGAATGGCTTGAAACATAGGCTACTTAACTTCATTACGAATTAGATAAACATTTAAAACTTCCTTCCCTTCAACATTTTTTGAACTTGACACCATTGTGTCAAACTAGGATTTATGAAAATTTAAATTGCATAGCTCGACTCTTGATAAATACCTTGTAAAATCTAATGAACTAGTATGAGTTTGCTACTAAAATCTCTTGCAACTGCTATGAATAGGTTTCTAAATCACCTTCTACTCTATTTACTCTTTCTCAAATTTGAAATGATGAAGAATGAGAAAAAATTGATCATATACCCTTCAAAAACCTTGCATTTAATGTTGAGTGCTCACATAGCTATAAGCTCAACATCAATCAATTTTAGGTTCACTCAGTATCCATTGACATTTCTATCACTCAGTAGCTACTACGAGTTTGACATCAACTAGCCAGACTGCTAGCTCAACATCAAGTCGCATTTCACTCAGAACACATGGGAAATATTTCATGCTCAGCAACAACTTGAAAAACTTAAAGATTTATCTTGAATTTCTAACAACATCTTTCATCTTTATTCATGCTAATGTAATATTTTTAGTAGTATCTCCTTTTAGAACTGATGTATGATATGGCCTTTAAATATCTATCCCACATACCTCTTGTTTGCCTAGTTTGATGAGGTGCGATCACCTAACCCATTAGGTGAAGTGATCCCTTCTCCATTTGATGTGTTGTAAACATCTTTCTTTTTCAATGTATTATTCATCTCATCTCTAATGTTTTCAACATCTTCCTTGCCTTTAACTTTTTCAAATTCACAACTTGGTGCCTTTGACCTAGTTGGATAGTATTTACTGATATGACTAGTCTTCAAATAGTTAAAACATGTAGTTTGACTCAACCACCTTTTGTAGTTACCACTAAAGTGTGTCCTAATAAAATTCTTAGGAACTTGTCCATATTCTTGACAATAATGATAGCTATATCTTGTATTATAATCCCATTTATAATAGTTACCATTGTTCCTTACCTTTGTTTAGATGTTTAATGACCACGTGGATTTGGATCTACATTCAAAAGCTTTGTGTCCATACTTCTGAAAGTTGTAGCAATATCCTTCAAATCTTTGTGTGTTCATGGTCCTAGTTTTGCATTCATATGCTTGATGACCTTGCTTGTTGCACTTGTGATGATGAATCATACTCTTAGGCTTGACATTCTAATTTGTAGTCTTGCTCCTGCATACATTAGTAGTATGTCCTTTCTTACCACAATTATGAGAAGTATGTTGTTTCCTTCTTTTGCACATTTGGATGACTCTCCCTCTTCAGTACTTGTGTATCCCAGTCCAGATGTATCATTGTTAGATCTAGGAGATCTCAATAGTTTCTCAAAGTATTTGATAGCTTCATTTGGTTTTTTGAAACTTTTAAAAAAATTATTTTCCCTCTTTAGGTCATTCTACAATTGTTCATTCTGCAACTTCAATGTATTTATCTCAATGTCCTTGACATTTAATTCATAGTTGGCATTCATCATTTGATTTAGAGTATCTAATTTCATGTTAGAAATCTTGGTTAGTTCTATTGACTTCTCTTCCAGTATGTTGGCCAAAGCTATTTTGTCTCCTTCAATCATGGCTTTGTCTTCCATGGCTTTCTTCTTCTATTTAGTCACCTCACATACCAGTATGGCTTGTGATTCTTGTTCTAACTTCAGATTTCTAATTTCCTTAGCTTAGATTCTATTCTTTTCCATTAGATCTACAACTGCTGCATCAAATTCATTGGATTCTCTATCTATAAATAGCTTATTGGTGTCTATCTCTTTCTATTGTGTGTCATTCTCTGTAATAGCAATTTCTTTCCTTCTCTTCAAGGAATTCTTTAGAGCTTCTCTTGCTTCATTCAGTTGATGTAGAATGAGATGTATTTCAATCTCCTAGTTCTTAATAGTCTTTCCAAACTTGTAGACTTCCATTTCAAGATCTTTCCTCAAAGCAACAAAGCTTCTCTTTTAGAGGAAGAGGCTCTGATACCAATTTTTGAAATTACAATAGGAAAGGTAAACTTATGAGAGGGGGGGTGAATCAGTAGTTAAAACTTGGACCCATAAAAATTTCACCACATATCTATCTCATGCACTCATTAAGTAAACCAAAATAACATGTGAAGCATATACATCTAAATCATGTAAACATAAGCAATCACACACATAACACCAGATATGATTAGCCAAAAACCCTCCAAGTGAGAAGGTAAAACTTGGGTGGGAATGACACCCACAAATCTTCACTATTGCAGCAATAAAGTGTATGCAATGAAGGTTACAACGTTTTTATCATGAGTCATGATCTACCTTATGAAAGGTCTTCCTTGTTAAAGGCTTACAAAGAATGTTAGGTCTCACCTTGTTAGAGGATTTCAACACCCTGTTAGATGTGTGTTTTGCTAAAGAACTTTAACTCACAACTAAGTAAGCACCCTATGAAAGGATTTCATATAGCCTGTTAGGACTACTTTGTTAAGAGATTTTGACTAAAATCACTTCTTAGAATGTCTTAGCATAGATCCTACGATAAGCACTTGCTTTCCTAATAACATATATGTTAAAAATCTGATTGAAAAGATCATTGTTGAAGAATGAAAAAGATTGATTGCAAAGAGGGAGATTGGTGATGAAAAATGTTTTCAATCAATGTTTGGTCACTAATGTCAAACCTACTATTTGCTAGAATGACAATTTCTTATAAGATCCAAGTACTATCACTTAGTTTATTGATGAAGAGGATTTAATCAACAAGATGTAACAAAAGAACCTAAAGGAAAGGTTGAATTATGATTTTGTAATGAAGTACAAGGATCATTTAAGTGTTATAATTCTTTAGAATAACTAAGGGTGGGGGGTGAATCAGTTATTCAAGGTCCAATGCCATTTTTTTTCTTTTTTAATCCTCAATAACACATGATTGAAACTATCATCTATGTATTTTGAACATTTAAACAACTATAAAAAGTAGGCATGCATCACACCATAACAATGAGAATTTGATAACCCAAAAACCCTCCAGGAATAAGAAGGTAAAACTGGGGTGGGGGTGATACCCACAAAATAACTGCGCAATTGATTTCAACCACTTTTGATGGTCTTCCCTATTAAAGGCATTCCCTGTTAAAAGCTATAACACATTGATAAATGTGACCTTGTTAGAGGATTTCACCATACTATTAGGAATGGGCCTGGTTAAAGGACTTTGGAACATTCACTAGGAACGTCACCCTGTTAAAGGATTTATAACATGGCTATTAAACCAACCTAATTTCATAGGTTTTATCTTAACTGTTACAATTGCTAGAGAGTAACAACAATGGTTTTTGATCTGATACAACTTACAACATATCTTGCAGATTATAGATCACACTTTAGTTCAATTCTTTTCTTGGCTTTAATCACTTCAGATCTGTCAGCTTGTCATCTCAAGCTTCATCACCTTGATTCTTCTTACTCATCATACCAATGCGATCATATCTATGGTCACCTATTGAAGCAGAGTATCTGTACTCTCTTCCACCTTAGTACCTTCTTCAACACTTCATGCTAGACCATCTCTCCTCTTTTGCTTCATGACCTTATGACTCCTTAAATAGAAATCTGGAATCTCTTTTTAGCTCGATTCTCCCTCTCCAATTTTAGGGTTTCAATAGATTAGGTAAGATACAATGTATCTATCCCATATCTTGCTCTTATCTAAAAACTTTGTCTAGAATCCAATTGTATTTGTCAAAAAATGGTTTACATAGTGTTCTGTGCCGCTAGCTCATCATTCTTATCTTCTATCTGATTCATAGAATTCTATATAACAACCATGTTAGCTCAAATTTGGCGAATCTTCAATTTTCAAAATAATGCAGCAAATTGGCATTATTAATTTATTGATGCTTGGCACACTCTATATTACTTGGCTCCTATATTTTTCTCAGCATCTGATCTTCGCTCAACACTTGATATTTACTCGGCACTTGAAGATCACTTGGCACTTGATATTTACTCGGCACTTGAAGATCACTCGACACATAAAGATCACTCGGCACTTAATATTTACTCGACACTTGAAGATCACTTGGCACGCTCTAAAGGTGAACTTGCTTGGCTTCAACTAAGAATCTGTTTGGCACTAACTAGCTTGCTCAACACCCTCTTATGAACTTAGTTTGGTTATACAAATGACTTAACTAAACCTTACATCTTTGATATGTCTTGGTATGTCTATCCTCTATGTCTTAGAGTATGTCATCAATACACTATTTCATCAATGGCTTAGTTGATCCTTATACTTCATTACAACATCATAACTTCAACCTTTGTCTAGGTACTCTAGTTACATCTTATTGATTGCCACCTCCTTGTCAGTCAACCAACTTATAGTATTTGGACCACTAAAGCAATTGTCATTCCTACAAGTAGCAATTTTGACATCAATGACAAAACAATGATTGAAAATATTCTTTATCATTTTCATTACTCCTCAATCATGAGCTTTTCAATTATTTCCAACAATCTCCCTCTTTGGCATTGATGGCAAACCAAACTGATCACTTGATCAACTTAGTTACCACCAAACTCATGAGCATTTCCTACTACATTCTACTTCCTTCTTGACTGCTGCATTCATATATCTCCATATCTTTACCTTTCAGTTTCTCATAAATCTCCCTCTTTCATATATATCTCCATATCTTGAGTATCTCCTTCTTACTTTGTATTGATCAGTTTTCTGCATATATCTCCCTCTTTGACATAAATGCCAAAGATGTAGCATCTTTAACATGCAAAATATAAGCTTTACATCTCATATTTTCTCCCTCTGTCACCATGCTTGTGACTGATTTGGAATTCCTGCTCCTGCTGTCATCCTCTATATCATTCTTCTGATATTTCAATGATTTTTTCCTGTTGATGCAAAGTAGCTTCTTTGTTGCTTTAAACTACTTGAGTTAGGGGTATTACCCCCAACTTGCCTCTAAGATATTCATAAGCATCCTTGGGAAATGGTTTGGTGAAGATATCTGTAGTTTGTTCCTTTGTGTGAATGTACTCCATCTTCACTTGTTTGTCTTCTACCAATTCTCTGACATAATTATACTTGATTTCAATATGCTTGGTTTTTGCATACATTACTGAATTCTTGGATATGTTTATAGCACTTGTATTATCACAATACAATATCATAGGTTTATTTACCTCTTTTTTCATTCCTTTCAATAGATGTGTGAGCCACACAATGTTTGTACAATTGACTACTACTGCCACATATTTTGATTCTACAGTGGACTGAGATGTGCATGTTTCCTTCTTGCTAGTCCAAGTAACTAGTCTTTTACCTAAAAATAATGTTCCTCCACTTGTGCTTTTTCTGTCATCAATTTTGCCTCTCCAATCTGCATCTATGTATGCATTGATCTCAAACTTTTCATTATTTTTATAATATAGACCAAAATCATCAGTTCCTTTGAGATACCTCATTATTCTTTTTACTGCTATGAGATTATTCTCTTTAGGATTTGTAGAGAATATAGTCACTATTCCAATTGCTAATTCTATCTCTGGTCTGCTATGTACAACATATTGTAATTTTTGAATCATGAATCTGTACATTTTTTGATTAACTTCAGCTGATACATCATTTTTGGATAGTTTGTGTCCTGTTGCCGTAGGTGTGCTAACTGGTTTGGAGTCTTCCAATCCAAACATTTTAAGTATCTCTTTGATGTACTTTTATTGTGTCATAAATATACCATGTTTTAGTTAATGTACTTGCAAACCAACAAAAATTTTGATTTCTTCAAACATAGACATCTCAAACTCATGTTTCATTTTGTCTGCAAAACTTTTGCAAAGCACTTCCTTTCCTCCAAACACTATGTCATCCACAAAGATTTTAGATACAATAATATCCTTACCTTCTTCTAATTTGATGTACATGTTGTTGTTATCATCAGTTCTTTCAAATCCTATTTGCACTAGATACTTGTTAAGTCTCTCATACCATGCTCTAGGTGCTTGTTTTAGACCATAGAGTGATTTATGTAGTTTACAAACCATATCCCTATTATTTTCATCAACAAATCCCTCTGGTTGTTCAATATAGACTTCCTCTTCCAATATACCATTCAAAAAAGTAGACTTTACATCCATCTGATAGACTTTAAAACCTTTATATGTAGCATATGCAAGTAAAGTTCTTACTCATTCCATTCTCACAACAGTGGCAAATGTTTCCCCATAGTCTAATCCTTCTTCTTGAGAATAACCCTTACATACTAGTCTGGCTTTATTTCTAGTAATCTCTCCATTCTCATCTTGCTTGTTTCTGAATACCCACTTGGTGCCAATCACATTCTTGTCAACTGGTCTGGGAACCAAACTCAGGTTTTGTTCTTCTTTATTTGATCAATCTCTTCTTTCATAGCTTTATACCAGTCACCATACTGTAATGCATCATACACTATCTTAGGTTCAAATTTTCTTAATAGACATGATTCATTTCTTAGTCTATTCCTTGTCATTGGTCTTGCATCTTTGTCACCAATTATTTTTTCAGCAGGGTGATACCTCTTCACATATTTGGACAATCTTGGTTCTGTTTTTGTTTCCATATTTGATCTTTCAGATTCAGGATCACTATGCACTTCATTGTCAAGTAGTTCTACATCTCTGTCATGTGTACTCACTTCAAAGTCAGAATGAGCATTTTTTTTCATTCTATAACTCGGCTTCTAAATGCAACTCAGCATTCACTGGTTGTGACTCGGCTGAGACTAAAGTTTATTGTTGAATCTCAATTTGATTGATATTATCCTCGTCAATAGGCATTCCTTCATAAGAATATACAAAGGTTCTATAGTCATCCATTTTCTTTGGTTTTTCAACTTGGACATCTGCATGCTCATCAAAGTTTATATTTGCACTTTCCACAATTTTGTTAGTGTTAGTATTTAAACACTTGTATGCTTTACTTCTAGTGGAGTAACCAAGGAATATGCCTTCATCACATTTTGCATCAAATTTTCCATTTCTAGTATCTTTAAGGATAAAGCATTTGCAACCAAATAATTTGAAATGCTTTACATTGGGTGAGTGACCATACCATAGTTCAAAAGGTGTTGCATTAGTACCTTTCTTGACTTGTACTTGGTTCAGTGTATGAACAGCCATGCTTACAGCTTCTCTCCAATATTTCAGAGCAACAGTCTTTTCCATCATTAATGTTCTAACACAGTCAATCAAAGATCTATTTCTTCTCTCGACAATTCCATTTTGTGGGGTAGTTCTAGGAGCTGATGTTTGTCTCTTGATTCCTTTGTCTTTGCAAAATATCTCAAATTTGTTTGATGTGAATTCACCACCTCTGTCTGATCTCAGGCATTTCAAATTTTTTCCTGTTTCCTTTTCAACTCTAGCCACATACCAGTTAAACATTTGAAAAGAATTAAATTTTTGTTTTAAGAACATAATAGTCATCATCCTGGAATAGTCATCAACAAACAACATTATATATTTATCTCCTTTGTAGCTTTGTACTTCTATTGGACCACACAAGTCAGTATGGATTAACTCAAGTACTTCTTTAGATCTATAGTTTTTACTCTTGAAACTTGATTTCGTCATCTTCCCTAGCTGACATTGTTTGCACATGATATTGTCAGGCTTCTTCAATTTAGGTAAACCTGTGACTTTCTTCATTTTGCTAATATTGACCAAATTATCAAAGTTGACATGACATAGCCTTCTATGCCATAACCACACATCATCAAATTTTGCAACAAGACAAGAAGTATTTTCCATATCAAGATAAAATAGATTGCTTCTTGTTTGATCTCCTTTTCCTATCAATTTACCATCAGTATCATAGATTTTTGCAGTTTTGTTTTCAAATTCTACTTTGCACCCTACATTGCCTAATTGTGAGACACTTAGCAAATTGTAGTTTAGTCCTTCAACATAGTATGCATTATCACATGAGATTTTCTCTATAAGCTTAATGGAACCTTTTCCTTTTATTTGACATGGAGCATCATTACCAAATCTAATACTATTTCCATCATATTGAGTAAAGGTAACAAACTTACTTTTTTCTCCTGTCATGTGATGTGAGCATCCCCTATCTATGATCCATCTGTCATTATTGTTCATACATGTTACCAGTGTTGTAAGCTCTTCTTCATTAGATTGGTCCTTCATGGCCACATAAATGACTTCATCATCATTATCATCAGAATCCTCTTCAACAATATAGCACTTCTTGCCTTTGTCTTTGTAATCTCTCTTATCATCTTCTCTTCTATTTTTGTACTTGTTACCTTCCTTGTATTCCTTTTTCTATGTACACCTTGCAGCAATATGTCCTACTTCATTGCAATTGAAACAAATAATAGGCAGCTTACCCTTGAGTTTTTCTTTCCCTCTGTGAAATCTTCTAGCTAGTAAAGCTTTCAATTGTTCCACATCTTCCTCATCAGTGCTACTATCACTGGATACATATTTCATCTTTCTTCCCTTCTTTGATTTCACCTGATCAACATCTTGTAGTGATAGCTTGGCCTTGAAAGTAGATTCAACATTCTCAGGTCTGTAGTTGTCAAAGTTAGATAGCTCAAATGCAGTGAGTCTACCCACTATACCTTCAAAGCTTAGATTATTTCTTGGAACACATCTTAGCTCTTGTATAGTTGATACTCTAATAGAATATATAAGGAGAAAGGTTCTTAAGAACTTACTATTAATAGTATCGTCATCCAATTGACCACTCAAACATCTTATTGCACTTACCACTTCCTTTATTCTAGAGGCATACTAAGCAGCATTCTCACTTTCTTCCATTTTCATATCATCAAACTTTCCTCTGAAGCTTTCTCTTTTTGCTCTTTGAACATTCTAATCTCCTCCATAAATTTCTAATAGGGCTTTCCACATTTTGAATGCAGTGTCACATCCTTTGATGTCATCAAATTCAGCATAGTTGAGTGCAGAAGCAATTTCCAGCATTGTCTGATTGTGTTCCTGTTTGTTTTACAAATCTTCTATAGTAAGAGTACCAGTTGGATCAACATGTTCAGTAACAATTTAATTTTGGGCATAATCTCCTATGGATCCAAGATGTAACTTCATCAAGCTTTTCCATGCAACAAAGTTGTCTTTGTTGAGCTTGGGAACTTCTCTCTTAGGCATTTTGATCTTTTTTGCTTCTAGTCCTTCTAAACTAAGTCAGCAGCAAGGCTCTAATACCAATTGTTATAATTCTTTAGAATAACTGAGGGGGATTGAATTAGTTATTCAAGGTCCAATGCCTTTTTCTTTTTCTTTTTTAATTCTCAATAACACATGACTGAAACTATCATGCATGTAATTTGAACATTTAAACAACTATAAAAAGTAGACATGCATCACACCATAACACTAAGAATTTGATAACCCAGAAACCCTCCAAGAATAAGAAGGTAAAACTAGGGTGGGAGTGATACCCACAAAATAACTACGCAATTAATTTCAACCACTTTTGATGGTCTGCCCTATTAAAGGCTATAACACATTGTTAAATGTGGCCTTGTTAGAGGATTTCACCATATTGTTAGGAATGGGCCTATTAAAGGACTTTGGAAAATTCACTAGGAATGTCACCCTATTAAAGTATTTATAACATGGCTATTAAACCAACCTAAGTTCATAGGTTTTATCTTAATTGTTACAATTTCTAGAGAGTAACAACAATGGCTTTTGATCTAATACAACTTACAATATATCTTGCAGATTATAGATCACACTTCAGTTCAATCATGTGCTTGGCTTTAATTGCTTTAGATCTATCAGCTTGTCATCTCAAGCTTCATCACCTTGAGTATTCTTACTCATCATAGCAATGCAATCATATCTATGGTAACCTATCGAAGTAGAGTATTTGTACTCTCTTCCACCTTAGCACCTTCTTTAGCACTTCATGCTAGACCATCTCTCCTCTTTTGCTTCATGACCTTATGACTCCTTAAATAGAAATCTGGAATCTCTTTTCAGCTCGATTCTCCCTCTCCAATTTTAGGGTTTCAATAGATTAGGTAAGATACAATGTATCTATCCCATATCTTGCTCTTATCTAGAAACTTCATCTAGAATCCAATTTTATTTGCCAAAAAATAGTTTACATAGTGTTCTATGTCACCATCTCATCATTCTTATCTTCTATCTAATTCACAAAATTCTAGATAACAACCATGTCGGCTCAAATATGGTGAATCTTTGATTTTCAAAATAATGTAGAAACTCAGCATTATTGATTTACTAATGCTTGACACACTTTGTATTACTCGGCTCCTATATTCTGCTCGGCATTTGATCTTCGCTCAGCACTTGATATTTACTTGGCACTTGAAGATCACTCGACACTTGATATTTACTCGGCACTTAATATTTACTCAGCACTTGATATTTACTCAGCACACTCTAGAGGTGAACTTGCTCGACTTCAACTAAGAATTTGTTCAGCACTAACTAGCTTGCTTGACACTCTCTTATGAACTTAGTTAGGCTATACAAATGACTTAGCTAAACCTTGCATCTTTGATATATCTTGGTACGTCTATCCTTTGTGTCTTAGAGTATGTCATCAATACACTATTTCATCAATGGCTTAGCTAATCCTTATACTTCATTACAACATCATAACTTCAACCTTTGTCTAGGTACTCTAGTTACATCTTATTGATTGCCACCTCCTTGTCAATCAACCAACTTATAGTATTTGGATCACTAAAGCAATTGTCATTCTTGCAAGTAGCAAGTTTGATATCAATGAGAAAACAATGATTGAAAACATTCTTTATCAATTCCATTACTCCTCAATCATGAGCTTTTCAATTATTTTCAACATTAAGACAATGGTAAAATGATGTATTGATAGTATACTTGAAAATACAAATGTTGGCCACACTTACAAATACTAGTAGAATAAGTTGTAACAAGGTTTTCTGCAAAGCTTAAACTAAGTTCATTTGTGAGTGCCTAGCTAGCTAGTTCATGTTGAACAGATTCTCAATTAGTGCTGAGCAAATGCAAAATCTAGTGTGTGCCAAGTGAAATAGAAGGAGCCAAGCAAGTTAAGGTGTTGAGAATGTAATAGGTGTCAAGCATCAAAAAACTTAGTGGATGCCAAGTGAATCCATAGTAGGTGTCGAGCATTAGTAAAATGTAGTTGGTGCTGAGTAACACAATATATGCCAAGCACCAGAATTTCAATGATGCCAAGCTATTGCATTATTTGAATAGTCAAACATTCACCAAATTTGAGCCACCAAGGTTGTTACCTTGAATTTTGTGAACTAGATGGAGGATAAGGATGATGAGCTGGAGGCACAGAATTTTAGATAAACCATTTTTAGGTAAATTCAAGAGGATTCTTCATGATGTTTCTAGAAGGAACAAGATATGGGTTAGATGCAATGAATCCTACCTAATCCATTCAAACTGAAATTAAAGGAGGGAAAAATCAAGTAGGAAAAGCAATTCTAGACTTCTATTTAAGGATTCATAGGCCAAGAAGATAGAGTTGTTGAAGTGTTAAATTGTGAAGTTGTTGAAGGGTGTCAAGTAGAAGGCATTGAAAAGGAAGAACAGAGCATAGAGACTCTACTTTGATAAGTGGTCATATAGGAGATTACACTGGTACATCAAGCATGTAGATTCAAGGAGACAAAGCTTGAAAGGAGGAAAAGCTATTAGAGCTATAGAATCCAAAAGTCAAGAAAATTGTGAAGAGTTGAATTGAGATTTGAAATTTGCAAGATAAGTTGTGAGTTGTATCAAGTCAAAAGCCCTTGTTGTTACTCTCTAACAATTGTATCAGTTAGGATAAAATCCTATAGACTTAGGTTAGTTTAATAGCCATTTGTAAATCCTTTAATAGAGTGGCATTCTAAATGAATGTTCTCAAGTCCTCTAACTAGGCCCACTTCTAATAAGGTGGTTAAATCCTTTAACCAAATCACATTTAATAGTGTGTTTTAGCCTTTAACAAGGCAAGCCTTTCATAGGGCATCACTTTAGAAGAGTGAGAATTGAGTAGCATGTTATTGGTGGTTTTTCCCAAATTGGGTTTCCATGTAAATCACTGTATTATGTGTTGATCTTTCATGTGTTACTCTTACATGTTGATTTTCAATAACTTGCTAAGTGGGAGAATTTAAGCTTGGATGAATAAACAGTTTGATGGGTTCACTTTACTTGATGAAAAAATTTTATCAGGACATTTGGACCTTGAATAACTATTCACCCCCCCCTCTCAGTTATTCTAAAGAATTTCTAATGATTGGTATTAGAGCCATCTGCTGATTTAGTTCAAAGGTACTAGAAGCAGGAAGATCAAGATGTCCAAGAGAGAAGTTCCCAAGCTCAATAGAGACAACTTCACTACATGGAAAAAATTGATAAAGCTACATCTTGGATCAATACATGATCATGCACAATCCTCAATTGATCTAGAACATGTTGACCCACATGTATCCACTACAGAAGATATGAAGAAAAAGAAGGAGCACAATCAGGAAATATTGGAGATTTCCTTTTCCCTCAACTATGTTGAATTTGATGACATCTAGGGATGTGACTCTACATTCAAAATGTGAGAGCCTTGACTGATATTTATGGAGGAGATCAAAATGTTCAAAGAGAAAAAAGAGAAAGCCTTAGAGGAAAGTTTGATGACATGAAAATGGAGGAAGGTGAGAATGTTTCTCAATATGCCTCTAGAGTGAAAGACGTAGTAAGTGCAATAAGAAGTTTGGGTGGTCATTTAGAAGATGATACTATCAATAGAAAATTCTTAAAAACTTTTCTCCCCATCTATGCTATTATAGTTTCAGTCATACAAGAGTTAAGATATGTACAAGGAAACACACTAAATTTTGAAGGGATGGTAGGAAGACTTACTTCATTTGAGTTGTGCAACTTTGATAACTACAAACCTGAGAATCTTGAATGTACTTTCAAGGCCAAAATATCAATGAAAGACACTAAGGAGGTAAAATCAAAGAAGAAGAAAAAGGAAAAATATGCATCTAGTGATAGTAGCACAAATGAAGAAGATGTGGAACAATTGGAAGCACTACTAGCTAGAAGATTTCACAGAGGCAAAGGTAAGCTACCTATCATATGTTTTAATTACAATGGAGTAGGTCATATTGCTTCAATGTGTACATAGAAGAAGAACTACAAAGAAGAAAACAAGCACAAAAATAAAAGAGAAGATGACAACAAAGATTACAAGGACAAAGGAAAAAAGTGCTACATTGTTAAAGAAGATTATGATGATAATGATGATGAGGTAGTCTATGTAGCCATGAAGTATGAGTCAAATGGAGATGAGATGGTAACTTGTGTGAACAAAAATGAAAAATGAATCATAGATAGTGGATGCTCACATCACATGACAGGAGACAAAAATAAGTTTATAACCTTTACTTAGTATGATGGAAATAGTGTTAGATTTAGAAATGATGCTCCATTTAAATCAAAGGAAAAGGTTATGTTAAAATTATAGAGAAAATTTCATGTGATAATGCATACTATGTTGAAGGATTGAACTATAATTTACTGAGTGTGTCACAACTAGGCAATGTTGGTTGCAAAGTGGAATTTGGAAACAAGACTACCAAAATCTATGACACTGATGGAAATCTGATAGGAAAAGGTGAACAAACTAGGAGTAATTTGTTTTACCTAGATATGGAAGATGCAACCTATCTCATTGTAAAACTTGATGATGTTTGGTTATGGCATAAAAGGCTATGTCATGTTAACTTTGATAATATGATTAGTATCAGCAAAATGAATAAAGTCAGAGGTTTGTCAAAACTGAAAAAAGCCTAAAAATACAATGTGCAAACAATATCAACTAGGGAAGATGACCAAGTCAAGTTTCAAATTTAAAACCTACACATCCAAAGAAATATTAGAGCTAGTCCATATAGACTTATGTAGCCCAATAGAAGTAAAAAGCTACCAAGGAGATAGATATATAATGTTATTTGTAGATGACTACTCCAGGACAATGACTGCCATGTTCCTAAAACAAAAATTTGATGCATTTCAAATGTTTAATTGGTATTTCCTTAGGGTTGAGAAAGAAACAAGAAAGAGTCTGAAGCATCTAAGATTAGACAGAGGGAGGAATTAAAAGACAAACATTAGCACCAAGAACTCCTCCATAGAATGGCATTGTAGAGAGAAGGAAAAGATTAGTGATAGACTATGCTAGAACATTAATGATGGAGAAGAATGTTGCACTAAAGTACTGGAGAGAAGCTATTAGTATTGTAGTCTACACCTTGAATTGAGTTCAAGTCAAGATAGGAACAAATGCAACACCTTTTGAATTATGGTATGGTCACTCACCCAATATAAGAAATTTCAAAGTGTTTGGTTGTAAATACTATATTTTTAAAGATACTAGAAATGGAAAGTTTGATTCAAAGAGGGATGAAGGCATATTCCTTGGATACTTTGCCTAAAGCAAAGCATATAAGTGTTTGAATACTAACATTAATAAGATTGTAGAGAGTGCAAATGTAAATTTTGATGAGCTTGCAGAAGATCAAGTTGATGAAATCAAGAAACCAAAAGAGTATAGATCCTTTGTATATTTCTATGAAGGAATGCCTACTGAAGAAGTTGCAAATTAGGTTGGGATTTAGCAACAAGTTTTAGTATTAGCTGAGTCATAGCTAGTGAATTCCAAGCTGCATTCAAAAGATGAGTTGTAGAATGAAAATAATGCACATTCTAACTCTAATGTTAGTACACATGAGAGGGATGATGATATATTAGAAAGAGATGTGCACAGTGACTTTGAAGCTGAAAGATCAAACATGGAAAGAAGGACAAAACCAAGACTATCTAAGCATGTGAGAAGACATCACCCTACAAAACAAATCATTGGTAACAAGGAAGCAAGAACAATGACAAAGAATAAACTAAGGAATGAATCATGTCTATTGAGCAAGATTGAGTCCAAAATAGTGAAAGATGCACTGCAAAAAGATAATTGGCATAAAGCAATGGAAGAAGAGATAGATTAGATTGAAAATAACAAAACTAGGACTTTAGTTCCTAGACCAGCTAATAAGAATGTGATTGGCACCAAATGGGTGTTTATAAACAAGCTAGATGAGAATGGTGAGATCACAAGAAATAAGGCTAGACTAGTTTGCAAAGGTTATGCACAAGAAGAAGGATTAGATTATGGGGAAACATTTGCCCCTGTTGCAAGAATGGAAGGAGTAAGAATATTACTTGCATACTCTACCTACAAAGGTTTTAAAGTCTACCAAATGGATGTAAAGTCTACTTTTTTGAATGGTATACTAGAAGAGGAAGTCTACATAGAACAACTAGAGGGATTTGTTGATGAAAACAACAAGGATATGGTTTGTAAACTGCACAAAGCACTCCATGGTTTGAAGCAAGCACCTAGAGCATGGTATGAGAGACTACACAAATATCTTGTGAAGATAGGATTTGAGAGAATAGATGACAACAACAACCTATATATCAAGGTAGAAAAAGGTAAAGAAATTTTGATATTTGAGATTTTTGTTGATGACATAATATTTGGAGGAAAAGATGCCCTATTCAAGGATTTTTTAATCAGATAAAACATGGGTTTGAGATGTCAATGTTTGGAGAAATCAAATTCTTTATTGGATTGCAAGTACATCAACTAAAGTATGGCATATTTGTGACCCAATCAAAATATATCAAGGAGATACTTAAGACATTTGGCTTAGAAGATTAAAAATCAATTAGTACACCAATGGTAATAAGACATAAGCTATCCAAGAATGATGAATTAGCTAAAGTGAATCAAACATTATATAGATCAATGATTGGAAATTTGTAGTATGTTGTGCATAGTAGATCAGACATTGCATTAGCTATTGGAATAGTGGCAAGATTTTCTACAAATTCAAGAGAAAATCATCTTATGATAGCAAAAAGAATATTGAGGTACTTAAAAAGAACATATGACTTTGGCTTATATTATAGGAGGAGTGAAAAGTTTGTGTTGAAAGCCTACATTGATGTAGATTGGGTAGGTAATAATGATGACAGAAAGAGCACCAATGGAGGAGCACTTTTCTTAGGAAAAAGATTGGTTACTTGGACCAGCAAAAAGCAAAGTTGTACATCACAATCCACATCAGAAGATGAGTATGTTGCTGCTACTATCAATTGCACCAATATTTTATGGATCAAAAATCTACTATAAGGTATGAAGGAAGAGGTAACTAAACCTGTAGTACTCTATTGTGATAACACAAGTTCCATAAACATATCAAAGAATCTAGTGATGCATGCCAAAACAAAGCATATTGCAATTAAGTATCACTATGTAAGAGAATTGATGAAAGATAAGCAAGTAAGAATGGAATATGTCAGCTCAAAGGAATAGATTGTTGACATCTTCACAAAAGCACTACCTAAAGATGCATTTGAGTATCTTAGAGGTAAGTTAGGGGTGATACCCCTATCCAAAGCTGTTTGAGCAACAACAAAGATTGTCTTGCATCAAATAAGTTGATTGTTAAAATATTGTGAATTGATCTAGAGGACGTTTACTTTAGGATTTTGCCTAAAGTAATCAAAGTGCAAAAATTCCAAATTAGTCACAAGCAAGGTGACAGAGGGAGAAATTGGAAGTTCTAGAAGATGCTATAATTGCATGATAAGAAGCTGAAATAATAAATCTTTGACATTGTTGTCAAAGAGGGAGAAGTAGCAAGAAACTAATCAATAGCATTCAATTGTTCAATTGGATAAAGGGAGAAATAGGAGAAACTGATTAATGCATACAAAGGAAGAAAAAAAGTGTAAGAGGGAGTCACACTAGTTAAGAATAGTAGAGTTGATCAAAAGTAGTAAGCTATAGAAAAGAGGGAGTCAAAAAGGAACTGATATAACAAAAAGGAAAGAGAAAGGAAATAGCAATCAAGAGGGAGAAACAGAAGTAAAGAAATCAGGATAACAAATTAATGAGGGATATGTGAAATGGTTACACAATTTTTTTTTGGCATTTGATTTACTATTTTAACCTAGTTAACATTTTGATAACTTGGTTGATTAGTTTGATTTTCCATCAATGCCAAAGAGGGAGATTGTTGAAAATCTAATTGAAAAGATCATTTTTGATGAATGAAGAAGATTGGTTGCAAAGAGGGAGATTAGTGATGAAAAATGTTTTCAATCATTGTTTTGTCACTAATGTCAAACTAGCTATTTGATAGAATGACAATTGCTTATAAGATCTAAGTACTATCACTTAGTTGATTGATGAAGAGGATTTAATCAACAAGATGTAACAAAAGCACCTAAGAGAAAGGTTGAGTTATGATTTTGTAATGAAGTACAAGGATCAGTTAAGACAATAGTAAAATAATGTATTGATAGTATACTTGAAGATACAAATTTTGGCCACACTTAGAAACACTAGAAGAATAAGTTGTATCAAGGTTGTCTACAAAGCTTAAACTAAGTTCATTAGTGAGTGCCGAGCAAGCTAGTTCATGCCAAGTAGATTCTTAGTTAGTGCCAAGCAAATGCAAAATCTAGTGTGTGCTGAGTGAAATAGAAGGAGTCGAGCAAGTTTAGGTGTTGAGCATGTAATAGGTGTTGAGCATCAGAAAACTTAGTGGATGCTAAGTGAATCCATAGTAGGTGCCAAGCATCAATAAAATGTAGTTGGTGCTAGGTAACACAATATGTGTCAAGCACCAGAATTTCAATGATGTCGAGCTATTACATTATTTGAATAGTCAATGATTCGCCAAATCTAAGCTGACAAGGTTGTTACCTTGAATTTTATGAACCAGATGGAGGATAAGGATGATGAGTTGGAGGCACAAAATTTTAGATAAACCATTTTTAGGCAAATTCAAGAGGATTCTTCATGATGTTTCTAGAAGGAACAATATATGGGTTAGATTCAATGAATCCTACCTAATCCATTCAAACTAAAATTAAAGGAGGGAAGAATGAAGTAGGAAAAGCAATTCTAGACTTCTATTTAAGGAGTCATAGGCCAAGAAGATAGAGTTGTTGAAGTGTTAAAGTGTGAAGTTGTTGAAGGGTGTCAAGTAGAAGACATTGAAAAGGAAGAACAGAGCACAAAGACTCTACTTTGATAAGTGGCCATATAGGAGATTGCACTAGTACATCGAGCATGGAGATTCAAGGATACAAAGCTTAAAAGGAGGACAAGCTATTAGAGCTACAAAGACAAAAAGCTAGGCAAATTGTGAAGAGCTGAACTGAGATCTGAAGTCTACAAGATAAGTTGTGAGTTGTATCAAGTCAAAAGCCCTTGTTGTTAATCTCTTAAAATTGTATTAGTTAGGGTAAAATCCTACGGACTTAGGTTGGTTTAATAGTCATTTGTAAATCCTTTAATAGGGTGGCATTCCAAGTGAATGTTCTAAAGTCCTCTAACTAGGTGCACTTCTAATAGGTTGGTTAAATCCTTTAACTAGGTCACATTTAATAGTGTGTTGTAGCCTTTAACAGGGCAGGTCTTTCATAGGGCATCACTTTAGAAGAGTGAGAATTGAGTTGTATGTTACTGGTGTTTTTTCCCAAATTGGGTTTCCATGTAAATCACTATGTTATGTGTTGATCTTTCATGTGTTACTCTTACATGTTGATTTTCAATAACTTGCTAAGTAGAAAAATTTAAGCTTGGATGAATGAATAGTTTGATGGGCTCTCTTTACTTGATGAAAAAGTTTTATTAGGACATTTGGACCTTGAATAACTAACTCACCCCCCCTCTCAGTTATTCTAAAGCATTTATAACAAGATCACCTCTAAACAATGTCTTCTTGATCCTTCTTGATCAGATGTCTCAATGTTGTATCATTTTCTCTACCCTTTGTTTTTCTCTAACTGATTTTGCAATTCACTCTTTCTTCATAACTTCTAAGTCACCATGAATGCTCTATTTATGTATGAAAACTTCTCTCTTCACTCCTTCAATTCCTTATGCATTCATTCTTGAGAGTTTAGGGTTTCATCCTCCTTAAGAAGACTAAGTGACCTAGGGTTAGGTATGAATCTACAGCTGAGATTCATCCATTTTTCCACTTAAACCTTCCCATTTTTTGATTGGCTACATGTAATTACAAATGGAATCCAACTAGAGATTCATCCTTATCTCCAAAATATCAAAATATAACCTTAAGTCAGCTCAAAAATAGTTTACATAGTTGTTTGTGCCATTACAAAAATTTATGTAAATACTATGTCACTCGGCATATGAAGTCTCTAATGCTTAGCATGCACTAACCTTTATACTATGACTCGACACCTACATTGCTCGACATCCAGTATTTACTTGGCTCCTGAATACTTAGCATGGTCTATCTACTCGACACTTGAGTGACTTGGCACTCATTATAACTCAGTATGGTCTAATATTTATATGTTTTGCTTGGCATGTATTACTAGTTTGACATAAACTAAGTAAATGGCTTAAGTGTGTTGATACTCACTTGTCAAAACCAATCTAAGATCACCATAAGGACTTAAATTACAGTAATAAACAATCCAAGATAAGGAAATTAGTAATAAAATAGGAAACTATATTAACAATGGAAATCTAAATAAACTATATGAAAAAGCATTAAGGTAAAATTACAAAGACTCCTAGACTATATTTATTGGTTTTTAATACTAATCCTAACATCTAAACTTAAAGTGTTTTTGAAGTTACAAAAATGCATAAGGAAATTAGAAATTAAGATCCAACTAGATAGAATCTACTTTTAGATGTGAAAAGAAGCCTTTGACAAATTAGGGTCATAGAATTCAAAAATGGGATCTTAAAATCGAAAATCTAAAGGAAGGAATGCCTTCCTATGATCCCAATCATGATAGGGACATTTGTAAGTTTTCAAAAAATAACTAAATGGAATACGATAGAAGTATTTATAAAAGATGTATATATAAAGGACTTACATCCTAGGCAAGACTGGAGGTTTTCTTCTCCCTTCTTTCCTACCAGTGTCTATTTAAACGAAGAACTTATTTTTTATTTTTATCAATATAATATAATATATATGTCCTTGGCCTTTTATTGATAAAAAAAGAATAAAAATAACTATGTTTTAAATATTTCAAAATAATAGATTAATGTATAAATATTAGACATTTATATATCTAAGAAAAAAACTTTAAATGTTATTGGTTGGATTAAATATTTATTTGCATCCCGATGTATAAGTAACATGTCATATCTAGGAACTAACAAGACTATGTCCATATTTGTACTTGTATAGTTAGTTGTATAGCCATTTTGGTTGTCCTAAGAGTACTTGTAAAGTTGTGTTGGTCCTTCAATAACTATTCAAAAACTCAAACTAATCAAGTTACTTGTGAGAGGATATTGGTATATGTAGAATTTATTAATAGATTCATGATAATTATTTTATTGATTTTTTTTTAATTTAGTAATTAGGGCCTTGGGTTAGTAAGCAATGAATGAGTATTTGAGTTAAGTTTCTTCTCCCTTCCATTTGTAATGGTGAATTTATTTTATCTCAATTTATCTCATTTTTAAAATTGAATTTATGTAAAGATGTCAACGTGTGTTCACTTTTTGTCAAGATGTTGATTATATTTTGCATATGTAAATGGGTCATGGTTTATTGTTTTTTGATAGCCACATATTATAATGGGAATATCCACAATGGCATGCTATTTTTTTAATTGAATATGTAAATTGTTATAAGCATATTTTGGATAGTAGAGTTAGTTTTAGTGTGTTATCAAGCATGATGTAGTAGTTCCATGTTGGTTTAGTATTTCAAATACTTAGCCTTTGTGTTGCATAAAAATGTAACTAAGGAAATAACACTAAGAAACTAATGCACATTCTTACATTATCATGCAAAACCTCAAAATATGAAAGAAGACATGTAAATGAACAACAAAATAGCACTATGCAAACCTCATGAAACCATCAAGTGTAGATGATTTCATTGCTCATGGGATGTGGTTGCTCACTAGTCCAGCAGCATAACAATAAGGTAGATAGTGCTTCATGAAAATGAGGAGAGGGCTCTCCTTTTATAGGAAAATGGATGCAATGGATGGCTAAGATAAAATGCAAGATGGAGGGCTAGGATCTCTCAAGATCAATGAGGTGTCCATGAGGTGGAGGCCAAGTAGACTCCATATGGATTAGGGTTTTGACCATTCAAAGGGGGCAATATGCTCACACATGTGTGAGCAACCTTTGATGGTGACATGATCAATGAGGTGTGAGAAGCATGGCTTCTCACACATGTGTGAGACAACTTGAAAGTGATGGGTCAATAACATGTGTAAGAGGGTTGGAGGCTCAAGGTTTCTCACACATGTGTGAGACACCTTGGTTCACATGTGAAGGGGGACAAGGTTGTAAGAGGCATGCAAGATATGAGGGATAAGGAAAGTGTGAACATCTCTCACACATGTGTGAGGATTCCTCACACATGTGTCAGAACACACTTAGGATCAAGAGGTGATTAGCTAGGATGATTAGGAAAGAAAAGCATGATTAGGAAGTGGGTAGGTTTAGCATTGTGGGTTAGTTAGGCTAGTGAGGTTAGGTGAGGGTTAAATGTAGGAGCCATGTGCTCAAATAGGATTAAATGTAATATTTAATTACTAGTGGGATTAGGAGAGAATTAATTAAGTAAATAACATACTTAATTAAAGCGGATGGGTTAGGATTTAAATAAACCTCAGTTTATTTAAATCAAGGAAAGGCGAACATAATTAAATAAATGTAAAATTTATTTAATTAAAGGTAAGGGAATTAAATAAATAATAAATATTTATTTAATTGGTCAAGACACGTGATTTGGACAATTTTAGGTCTCTACATTTTTCCCCTCTTTGATATAGCATTAGTAATGTTATATCAAAGAAGAATAAAATATAGTGGTTGAAAGGATAAGACTAGTAGCATGATGCCCCCATCATGAAAGGATGAGGAAGGATGATGAGGATGGAGGGGTATGCCCCCTCGAGAGGACATGCGGGTTAGAAGAACATGGATGTTCTCTCGAAATAGAAAGGAAGAGAGAAAAAGTTATGCTTCAATGGTGTGAACAACCTAAGTTTGATATTGTATTCGACACTATGCACCAAGGTATGAGGAACCAAGATGACCATGTGTCAAGTACGTGATAAAAAGGGGTCTAATACAACCATATGCCTTATGAAACCATGATATGGAAGATCATGATTCCTGGGACAATAGGATGCAAAGACCATGATACATGTAAAAAATGCTAATGCATACAAGTAATCAAGCAACCATGCACAAAAGACCAAAAGCAAACCACCATTTTGCCCCTAGTCAAGCTAAAAACCCATTAATGGACTGATTGATGATGATTGATTAAGGATGGAAAAGCTAATGCTAAGCATAATGCACATCCAAGGATTGGGAAGGATTCATCCCATGATAATGATGTTTGAATAGGGTTAATAGATTATCAGTTGATCGGGTCAAATTGATGAATTGATTAGGATTGATGTACAACATTACAAGATTAGATTGATTGGATTAGTATTGATTGCATAGTTGATATTTTTTGATTTTTTGATTTTATGGCGGATAGAAGAATGAACATGGGTGAGATTGGAAGAATCATGTTGATAGGATGAAGAATGATGATAGTAGGATCGATATGATTGGAAAGGATTAGAAGAATTGAAAATTGATTGAAGTATGAATTTGATTGAATTGAGTGGAAGAACTAGATTGAATGTGATATAAATGAATAGAAGGGATAGAAATGAATGGATTAGACAAATGTGAGATAGAATGGATAGAAATGAATTGATCGAATGAATGATGGGATAGAATAGATTGGGACCAATGACAAGGGAGAGTCAAGGTAGGGTAAATGGAGGAGAAGCAACGTGAGGTGGTGGATGACAAGAATGGTGAAAGGATATGAGGGGCCAAATGATATGGAATTGGAAAATGTGGAGTCAAGGATCATGTTTCGAAGGAGTCCAAATGCCCCATACTAAGGATGGGAAAATGGAAGGAAATGTGGTGGGAAAGGATGGATGAAAATGGATAAATGGCATGAAGGCTAGTGTATGGAGGAAGAGGAGGCATGCGCTTGTCCAAAGCATGTATGAACATTTTGTTATTGTGCCTCTAATATGGATCACGAGAATGGGGATGCAATCAGAATGAATATGGGATATGGGAGGGAGGGATGGAAAATGGATAATGATATGAATAGTATAGGTGACATGTGGGATATGAAGTGGATGAAATGAAAGGGATAACCAAGATCAAGGACAAATGAAAAAAAAAAATGGAAGCATGTAGGAAAATGTGTGGATAATGCACAAGGGATATGGAAAGTAAGCATGTGGATGGATGAAAGGAAAGTGGAAGTCAAGATCAAATATGGAAAAGGATAATGAATGGTAGATGGAAGTATGGAAGATATGTATGGAAGTTTGGTATAGTTGGAGCTTGCCCCCACTATAGAGTGCAAGTGGAAGAGGAAAAGTGAATGGATGGATAAGCGGATGTGGAAGACTATGGATACATGATAGTAAAATGAAGGGAGAACTCAAGCATCTATTTATGTGGATGGTATCCCTTGATATTGTTCTTTTTTAATTTTCAAGGAATTTTTACTATTTGCTCATAGATGTTGGTAGGATGGTGAATGGAGGAAAATGACTTATGAATGGGTGGGAGGAAGACATGGTTGATGAATGCTAGGTTGGAAGACTTGTGGATGGATGGATGAAGGAGGCGAAAAGATTGTCATTGGCACACACCTTGAAGGGTGATGGAAAGGAGGAAATTGTGGAGGATAGGTAGGAGAAAGTTTGAATTTTGGGATATAGGGACCCAAAATGGATGAAGGAGACAATGGATTTGGAATGGTGGATTTAGGTATATAAGGACCCAAAATGGATGTTGAAGCCTTTGGATTAGCAGAATTAGATTCCATTTTGAATCTTTCTTTGAGATTCATTGCTACATTAAGTAGCTTTGGTATGCACAAAATTTTTGCATTTTTGATTTTCAGCCTTTGCGGCCTTTTGATTGTGCTTTGGATCAGATTTTTCTTTTCTTGAACATGTCTTTTACAGGGGACATGTTGATCATTGGATTTTTGTGGATTTTTGGCATTATTTGTTTTTTCGTTAGCATCCAATTTGTTTTCATTGGCTATGGTATGGGTGCATGAAGGTAAATGAGATGGAGAGCGTATGGATGATGAATGTTGGAAGGAAGTCAAGGATGTGTGCTGTTGTTGATCTGTAGGAGCATGAGGGGATGATGTGGTAGACATGGATATGGTGGATGGATGTATGTAAGGGCCCAAAATGGAAGGAAGGGGTGAAGGGTTTAGCGGTGGAATATAAGGACCTAGAATGGATGGAAGTGAGGAAGGCAAGGGAATATGGATATAAGGTCCTAAAATGGACTTGGAAGATGAATGATGGAAGTGTTTAGGTTTGGATGGAGGAATTGTGGAAGGTGTACCAACATCTTGAGCCATTATTTCTTCAAGGGCATGCTTATCATTTTTAACACAAGATGTGAGTCCATGTATATGGGATTCATGAGTGGATAGGATAGGCATGATATAATCATGTGGGGGATTAGGATCATGAAGGGGATGATGGGGGATAATAGGATCATGAGATGGAGTGGCATCATGAAAGGCAAATGAAAGGGTGCTTTGATCTTGACTTGAAATAGAATCATGTGGCGGAATGCATGGATCATGAGATGGAGTGATTTGATCTTGACATGGAGGAATGTTAGTGGAAGAAATGGAAGGGACTTCTTCATGAAGTGGAGGAGCTATGGAGGCTAACTCTTGAGATGGAGTGGAATCGGTAATGTGTGTGGTACGTGGAATGTCTTGATCTTGGTTAGGAATAGAATCATGAGATGGACTAGGAGGGGTAAATGGATCTTGATGGATAGGGGAAGGATGGGATGGAGAAATGCTTGGATCTAGAGGAGAAGAGGCATCTATAATGTCATGCTTTTGAGGAAGAACTTGGGGTGCTTGGCTCACTTTATCTTGTTCTTTACACTTAGCCAAGAGTGATGAGAAATACCCCTTACAAGGTGGGGATGATGTGGATTTTGGAGGATTAGGATTGTGGTAAGGTGAAACTATGGGTGGGGGATTGCATGGAGGGTTGGGGTTGGATGGGACATGAGGATTAGGATCTTCGAAACATGGGAGAAGAGGACACATGGCATGGAAGGTGGCCTCTTGCTGTTGGCTTGCCAAGAGATAATTCTTTAATTGTTCCATGTCCATGGCAAGGGCATTCGTGTTGGAGGAAGTGTGTGGGACATGAATGGAATTGTGCATAGTTGAAGGGTAATGAGGTGGGTTTCCCTTGTCAAAGGTAGAGGAATAATGAACATGAGATGGATTAGATTTTGATATGAAGTGTTGAGGATGGATTTGATATGTAGGTTGAACGAGAGGTATAACTCCATATTGTCTTTGAAGATCGTCAACCATTTGATTAAGAAAATTCAAATCCATAGATACTAGAAGAAGAGTGATGAAAGATTTGATATGAACTTAGGACTAGGAGCTTTGGACTTTGTGTTGATTGGATTGTATTTGATATTGATTTGATTGAATTTGATTGGATTTGATTTGATATTGAATTTAATTTGATATGATTGGATGAGGGTTTGATTTGATTTGATAAAAAACCTATGATATTGTGAACAAGTGAATATTGGATTTGAATGAAAGTCCAATGTTAATGAAAATGCTCCTATGACCAAAGTAGAATATTTGATGAAAAGTTGAATTAGAAAAAAAAAATGTGAATGAAATTAGAAAGATTGATTATGGAGGAATATGTAGATGGATCGAATTAGAAATTGATTAGAAATGAATGAATTTGACAAGGGATTGGATTAGAAGAATGATGATGTGGAGGATTGAATTAAGAATGCATTATGAGATTGGTGGAGGAAATTGGATCTAGATGATGATAAAGCATGACTAGGATGAAGATTATGGAATTAGATTGAATGACAAGGATTTGATGTGGACGAATATAGAGATGATGCAGACGTCAAGGAATGCTATGAATGAAGAAGACAAGAGATGTATGAAGGTGATGAATGTGATGGAAAGAACAAGTGATGTGGAAGTGATGTGGACAACTTGACTAAGAGGTCTTAAACCAAGACTTGTTTTTGTTGTTTTTGAAATTGTTTTTTGATTTTTTTGGATTTTTGAACTTTTATGATTTTTTTGGATTTTTGTGTTTTAAGATGCAAAATATATACAATGAAATATGTACAAGGCAAGTGTGTTTCAAACATGCAAGAACATCAAACACACCAACAATCCTATAAGGTTTTGACTAGGATATACAAGGATGAACTAAAGGGCATCCTCGATATACACAAGGTACATGAGGCCCAAATCTGAGATGAAAGAAAATACTGCCACATAGCCGGGGGGAGACGGTAACCCAAATCTCCTCCCTCACTTCTCAAAGGTATAAAGTTCTTTGGGGCTTAGCCAAGAGTGACAATATTTTACTTCCAAGAGAGGTGTCTTTCGATTCACCTCCCAATTTTTATACTCCGCCAGAACGCTGGAGTTGAGGTCATCCCAAGGGGTGATGAAATCCCCAAGCAGGCCTCCTAAAAAAAATAAAAACAAGACCACTTATTTCTTGTGCACCCAAGATCACCCGAAGGTGCAAGGGGAGAGAATATGTAAGTGGCCTTGGGGTTCAAAAAAGACATGTGTTCATTCCCAATGAAGCTTTAGGTTACGTAATCTACTTGAAGACACACATGTTTAAAGCATACAATGTTCTTTCCAATTTGAAATGTCACCAATGTAAATGAAATGCAGATTCGTCAACAAGAAAGTAAAGCGAGTGTGTGTGCATAAGAAAAATTGTTGAAAATGAAATAAATTTCTCTTAAGGCATTCAAGATTGTGTGAGTTTGTTTTAAGCACCAATTCAAAATGTTTTCTAACCTAAGCATACATTTCCATTCCCTTAAGGCATTCAAGATTGAATTTGATTGTTTTAGTGTTTAACCATGCATTCAGAGATGAATGTTTATGCATACAAGCTCATTTTCAAAATAAAATTAAGGCAAAATCTGCAAGAAATATGATTAGTGATAAGATATCCTTGCAAAAACATAAGTTAGTGCATCAAAAATGTGGAAAAAATGGGAAACAACCCTGTGATGAAAGAGTTAGCACAAATTTTTGTCTTTAACAGGAAAAATAGAGATATAAACAGCATCAAAATCTCATAAAACTAACACCATGACGACGGGCTCGGAATCAACTTTTTGGCGATATTTCATTTTGCAAAAACGGAGCTCGTATGCTCAAGTTATGAGCAAAAAACCAAAGGTTGCTCCTTATGGTCTTAGAGGGGCATGGAATGCTGATGCAGTGCTGACATCAGCAACCTATGAGCAAAAAAAAAATTGACGGTTAGGAACATGTCAAGCAAAAAATTTTTTTTGTTTTTTGAACATTTTTGGCTAAAAATAAAATAAAATATGTATATATACATATAAAGTCAAATCTAATTGATTAAAAAGATTAACTTGGTTCTTAAAATTTAAAATTAAAATAAAAATAAAGTTTGGAAATAACAAAAGTTTTAACATAAACTATGCCCTCTAAATTTTTTTTTTTTTTTTTTGGTTTAAAATGAGGTGGGGGAGGGAAGTGGTGGAGGAGGACCAGTGGTATGTGCTGAGGTGGCAGGTTGAGGAAAGGGGAGGAGGTGATGCCGAATGAGGGCATGGTGGCGAGGGTTTCGGGCACCGTGCGGGGCACGGGGAGTGGCGGAGGGTTTTTGGGCGGCATCAGGGTAAGTCCAGCAGCGCAAATAGTGCAGGGGCTGAGCAGCTGAGTGGAGGCAAATTGTGGCTAAGCAAGGAGCGCGGCGGCCGAGCAGGGGGTGTAGATGGCAGAGGCGCGGGCTGCAGGGTAGCTGAGGAGGAAGTCGTAGGAGTTACAGACGGGTAGGAGTTTTCGAGCGGCAGAGCAAGTAGAGAGGGGTCTGCAACGATAGCGGTAGAGCTATGGGGTTGAGAAGACTACGTGTGGGTAGCGTCGGGCGGTGGGAGATTGCGGGGTAGCCACAGTGGTAGCGGCAGGAGTGCCTTCGGTCGGCGGAGGACTTCGGCGTGCGTCTGGTCGAGCGATGTGGGGACTCAGCCACGGCAGGCGGCGTTTCGGCAGGGGTTGTAGCAACGATGGCGCCGCCTCAAGTGGCACCGTAGGTGGCGTCGTAGCGGTGGCCGCCCTACAGAAAATAACAATTGTTAAAAAAATGTTTTTTTTTTTTTTTAAATTTTTTTTTTGGATTTTGATTTTTTGGATTTTGATTTTTTTTTTGTTTTTGATTTTTAGTTAAACAAACCTCCTTTTAAAAAAAAAAAAACAATTTATATATATGTTTAAAATGTATAAAACAAAAAGATATAGATAAAACTAAATAAGCCCCTCACCCTTTTTTTCTTTTTTGTTGCTTTTTAAACTATTTATCTACGAACAAATAAGGAATATATATATTTTTTTTTTTTTTCTAAATTTTTCCTATTAGCAAAAATATATATTTAACGTATATACACTTCTAGAACTTGAAAATAGAGCAATAAGAAATAAAATATGGGGTGTTATATGTCAAAAAACTTCCCTTATGTCCTCCAAATGTGATGATGGGCTTTATGGCTTGATTGGACGATCCTCATGAAACTTGATCCCCAAATGCAAGGTTTCAACCTACAAACTTGAAAACTCACAAAAAACTCAAAAACAAATTAGATCGTTAGTTTCAACCCATGAAGTGGGTCCCACCGGGCATGCCAAAATGTGTTGCATAAAAATGTAACTAAGGAAATAACACTAAGAAACTAATGCACATTCCTACATTATCATCCAAAACCTCAAAACATGAAAGATAAACATGTAAAAAGCATAACATGAACATCAAAATAGCACTATGCAAACCTCATGAAACCATCAAGTCTAAATGATTTCATTGCTCATGGGATGTGGTTGCTCACTAGTCCAGCAGCATAACAATAAGGTAGATAGTGCCTCATAGAAAATGAGGAGAGGGCTCTCCTTTTATAGGAAAATGGATGCAATGGATGGCTAAGATTGAATGCAAGATGGAGGGCTAGGATCCCTCAGGATCAATGAGGTGTCCATGAGGTGGAGGCCAAGTAGACTCCATGTGGATTAGGGTTTTGACCATGCAAAGGGGGCAAGATGCTCACACATGTGTGAGCAAACTCTGATGGTGACATGATCAATGAGGTGTGAGAAGCATGGCTTCTCACACATGTGTGAGACAACTTGAAAGTGATGGGTCAATGACATGTGTAAGAGGGTTGGAGGCTTAAGGTTCCTCACACATGTGTGAGACACCTTGGTTCACATGTGAAGGGGGACAAGGTTGTAAGAGGCATGCAAGATATGAGGGATAAGGAAAGTGTGAACATCTCTCACACATGTGTGAGGATTCCTCACACATGTGTGAGAACACACTTAGGATCAAGAGGTGATTAGCTAGGATGATTAGGAAAACAAAGCATGATTAGGAAGTGGATAGGTTTAGCATGGTGGGTTAGTTAGGCTAGTGAGGTTAGGTGAGGGTTAAATGTAGGAGCCATGTGCTCAAATAGGATTAAATGTAATATTTAATTCCTAGTGGGATTAGGAGAGAATTAATTAAGTAAATGACATACTTAATTAAAGGGGATGGGTTAGGATTTAAATAAACCTTAGTTTATTTAAATCAAGGAAAGGCGACCATAATTAAATAAATATAAAATTTATTTAATTAAAGGTAAGGGAATTAAATAAATAATAAATATTTATTTAATTGGTCAAGACACGTGATTTGGACAATTTTAGGTGTCTACAGCCTTAATGGCCCATTTTGAGAAATTATAATTTATTATACAATGTCTCTCTCTATACATGTGTGTGTACACACATGTGCTCGGGCCTTTTGTTGTATTAAAATAGATAAAAAATATGTTGTTTCAATATTAGAAATAAGAATATATTTTTCTAGCATCTTTAATTACTTCTATTCAAGAAAATTTTAATTTTTAAAGTAAATCCATTCAAATGTTGCATAAATTTCATTTGTTTTCATTTTATTTATTTTTTTAAATTGTGTTTAATAGTAATATAATCATAAAATGATGCAAAATCAATACTTTTTTTATAATTTTAAACATTGTACATTGAACAAAAGTAATTCCAAAATAATAGGACAAAAACACTATCTTAATATTGACAAAATATTGTATGCTAACAAGAGGACAAATACACAAAACTATATTTCTTCAAATTATTTAGCAACTTCTCTTCCCATAACTTCTCAAACACCCTAATGGAAACTACCATTGGAGGAGAGGGAGAAGGAAATTTGGATTTGAGCATGGGTGGGAACTCTAAATGTTTCAAGGGATGTTGGATAGCATGGAGATTGTGAGTCTGGTCAAGGGGTTGAAGGTCAAGAAGATGGGGTGCCCACGGGCCTTTCAAAAAGATTTGGCGAATGAGGAGAATCAAGGACAAGATGCTAGAATGGATATTTCCCATAAGATGGGGAGGATACTAGAAAGGTGGATAATGTTTGTCATCCCCTTTGATCCCATGATGCATAAGTTTGTTCAAAATCTTGGTCGACCCTTTTCGAAGTCAAACCAATTGGAAAGTTGAGTTTCCCAAATATAAAAGATATTTTAGATAAGTAGAAAGGGAAATTTTCCATTGTTGTCCAAGACAACCTTATTGATCATTATATTGCTAAAAGTTCAACTATCTTGATAGGAAAGTTTGTTGGTCTTAGACCAAATATTGATGTTGTGAGAATCTTTTCCAGGAAGAAATGGGAGCTGAAGGGTAGTGTGGAGATCTTGCCAATGATGAAAGGATTTCTTTCCTTTTCATTTTCCTGTCAAGAGGATTTTACAATAATCTTTTGTGGGGTCCCTTGGGTGATTGGTAAGGCTACTCTGGCTCTCCAAAGATGGTCCCCTAATCTATATCTAAATAATTCATTTTTTGTTCAAGCCTCAGTTTGGATTAGCCTCCCAGGGCTCCCTCTGGATTTATAGCATGTGCATGTTATTAAAGAAATAACTAGTTCTTTTTGGAAAACTTTTATCTATTGACTTGGTCACAGTTTCATGGAGAAGGCTAACATATGCCAGAATTTTTGTGGTAGTGGAGCAAGATAAGGATATGCCATAGGTCATTAAAATCCACTCCAATCTTGGGAAATGGATTTAGAAGCTAGATTTTGAAAGCTTTTTGTTTGCATTCTTTAATTCTAAGAAGGCAAGACATGTAGCCAAGTTATACTTGTCCTTTTTTGCTAAAGAGAAAGCTATGAGAGAACAGAAGGAATGGAGAAACAATGAAAAAGCTTCTACCAATAAAGAGAAAAATGATAATTTGATGCCCTATTCCCCTCTTAATGGAGATCAAGAATCTAAGAAGGGTGATAACCATTTGAACAAGGGGTAGGTTCTCAAGACTAAAGAACTTTATAAGCCAAATATGAGTGGTGGGAAGGATAACCCTCAAGAAGATAAGTAAAAGGAGATAGAGGGGACACCAAGTTTGGTAGAAGGGGGTTCTATTAACTATTTTCAAGAAGATTTAGAGAACATCTCTCTTGTGCCCAATTCCATTAAGGACCACTCCATGGAGGAAGGGGAGATTCAAGAAAAAAGGGATTCTCTAGATATCTCTACTCCTAATGCTCCCTTTTAAGAGACCCAACCATGCAATGTGTTACCAGGATCAGAGTTGTAGGTCTTCGACTCAGGATTGAAGAATCCCCTAGTCAAGAACATGGATCCTATATTTTCTCAACATAAAGCGGGGGGGCTTCAAATGAGGAGGAATGTGAATTAGTCTAACTTTGGAAATATTTTTTAATCAAAATCTAGTATTCTATTGGATATTAACCAAATTCAAGAATCAATTAAACATTTGAGATATGATGACTCAATAAAAATCTTTACTTTCTTCCTATCATGATATTATAACTAAGGAGTAGGTGTAATGGAGGTAGAGGTCTAGGTCTATTTGGTTGTGTGAGGGGGACATAAACACTAGGTTCATTCATCTCACTACACTCAAGCACATGGTAGCCAAAAGAAATTCCAAGCTAGTGAAAAATGATATAATTATCAAGGAGTAAGAGAACATTATTGAGGAAGCTAAGAGATTTTTTGAGGACCTCCTTACTGTGGACTCATCCTTATCCAAGGAAAATTAGGATAGACTCTTGGATCATATCTTTTCTATTAATAATTGAAGAGAATCATAACAAGAAGTTGAGTGATTATCCCTTGGTGATTGAGGTGGAAAAGGATTTTTTTTCTTTGAATGTGATAAGACATCGAGCTTGGATGGTTTTCCTATGTTCTTTTTCCATCATTTCTAGGATGTTGTCAAGAATGACGTGGTGAAATTTGTCCAAGAATTCTTTGGTGCCATGGATTTTTTGAAGGAGATCAATGCTACTTTCATGTTCTTGATCCCTAAGGTTGCAAGTGCTAATTCTATGGACAAATCCCACCCCATAAACCTCTATAATCCCTTTTACAAAATTATCTTTAAGGTTCTTACTATGAGGATTATTGAGATCCTTCTAATGATTATCTCTGCACATCACTCAAGTTTCACCCCTGGAAGATAGATTCTCGATTCTATCATTCTAGTCAATGAAGTCCTACACTCTCTAGTGGCTACTAAAAAATAGGGGTTTCTTCTCAATTTGGATCTTTGTAAAGCCTATGACAAAGTGGATTGGGAATTCCTTATGAAAATTTTCTCAGCTTTTGGTTTCAATAGTAAGGTTTGTAAGTTAATCTTCCAACTATTTTCTAGTACTTCTTTGGTAGTTATTGTTAATGGTGACTTCTTTCTTCAAACCTTCCTATGACTTGTACTAGGGAGACCCACTCTCTTCTATCCTTTTTATTATTTTTGTGGAGTTCTTGGGAAGAATGATCTTTGTTGGTATTAATTTGAATCTTTTGGAAGGTATCAATCTGTCCTCAAACAATGAAAGGTTCTCTCATTAGCAATTCATGGATGATACTATATTAGGAGGAGTTGTCACTATCAAGGAGGAAAAATATTTAAAGGAGAACTTGAATTGATATATTATGTTGACCAGTCAACTTATCAATTAGAATAAGAGCTCCTTTTTATTTTGCTAACACTCACGAGGAAAGGAAAAGAAGGATTACAATTTTTTGGGCTATCAAATTGTGGAGCTTCCTTCCATCTACCTACCCCTTCCCCTTGGGCACAAGCTTCTTGACTCTTTTTGGGATGTTCTTGTGGAAAAATTTAATAGGAATTTGGTGGGTCTGAAAGGGGTTATTCTTAGTCAATATGGAAAGGTCCAACTGCTAAAATCTACTCATCAAAATCTTCCTACTTATGCTCTCAATTTATTTTTGATTTCGGCCAAACTTGTGGAGGTTATTGAGAGAATCCAAAAAATATTTTTATGGTCTAGAACTGATGATCATAAAAGAGTGCCTCTAATTTCTTAGGATAAAGTCTTCCTCCCCAATATATTTGGAGGATTGGGTTTGAGAAGGATTAGATTGTTTAATCAAGATCTATTGGCCAAACAGGTGTGGAGAGTTTTTCCTAAGAAATGTTGCATGGAGTAGAATTTTAAAATCAAAGTACCTATTTAATCACTATCCTTACAAGATTTTCTAAACTCTAAGTATTTCCCTAGAGATTATTTAATTTAGAATGGGCTCCTAAAGGCAAGATAACTAGCTTCCTTGAACGAAAAATACAAATTGGGTTATGGTGAACCTATTTGGTTTTGGGAAGACAATTGGTTGCCCTATGGGATTTTGGAGAACATTGAGTTGTTCAGTCAGTGAAAGGAACAATGTGTTGCAAGCTTTGGCATTAGAGTGGTTGATTGTAGGGAGATATGTGATTGGATTAAGTTGGGGGAGCTTTTCCCAACTCTTAAGCCAATTTAGTTCATGTTTTCCTCTGTTGTTTGGAATGATGAACTAGATTCTTTGGTTTGGTCTACTATGACCTCTAAAAAATTCTTTGTTACTTCCACTTATCAATTTTCCTTGGGAGACCAAGGTTCCCCTCCCTATTGGGCTAAGGCTTGGATTTTGGTTCTTATTCCTAAGGTGAACATTTTTTTCTAGATCCTCCTTCAAAATAGAATTCTCATAATTAATAACTTGAGAAAAAGGGGTTTCTACTTGCCCAATATGTGTATCCTTTGCTACTTAGAGGCTAAATTCAAGAATCACATTTCTATTCATTTTCCTTTTTTGAGAGATATTTGGTCTCTTTTCCTAACCAAGATCAACCTATCTTGGATCTTCCCTAGAGAAATCATAAATTGCTTCTCCCAATGCTCCTTTCACTTTCATTCTTCCAAAATGTTCAGAGATTTGTGATCTCTCTCTCTCTCTCTTCCTCACATTCTTTGGAGCATCTAGAAAGAAAGGAACAAGATGATTTTTAGGATCAAGATCCCCCCTAGAGTGGTTTTCTCTAAAATTGAGAATGCTATGGTAGAGAATTTGAATATCAAAGGTTCTAGAAGTCTTAATTTGAGGGTGATTATTGAGAGAATAAATTCTCAAATTTCTATAGAGAAGAGGAGCTTGGAGAGGAAATGGTTTATTCCTTTGGAAGGCTACTATAATTCTAATTTTTATGGAGACTAAGGAAATTCCTAGGCTAGTTGGTTGTGATGGAGTGATAAGAAACCATTTTGGGTATTGCATAGAAATGGTGGCACTTCCCTTGTTAATTCAATCTAACCACTTGGCTACAGCAATGAGTGCTCTTCAAATTAAAAAATTGGCTAAGGAAAGAGGTATTTCTAAGCTTTGGTTGGAGGGTGATTCTTTGAACATTGTTAATTGTCTTAAGGGCCAAACTAGTCCCTCTTGGACTATTGACAACATAAATAAGGAAAATATTGATATCTTTAAATTTATGGAAAATGTCTATGTTACCCATGTTTATTGTGAATCAAACGTAATTGTTGATGCTATTGTCAACGTGATTGTGAGGTGTGATAAAAGGATGACATGTAAGGAAGTATGCAATTTCCTAACAATGTCATTTCATGCATTGATTATGATACCATAAATGGGAAACAAGGAGAAATTATTATACAAGATGGAAGTAATTAGAACTGATCAGTTGTTGATTCTGAGAAGTAGGAAGAGGAAAAATGATGACACTTGTAATTATATTTATGTTATTTTTTATGACTTAAGGGTGTTTATTAGAACCATTGCTTCGCATTATAGTCAATTTTTGCTTGAAAATGTGATTTTTGACTGGTTTAGTTCTCTATTCAGAAATTACAAGACGAAGATCATGGGGGGTTAGTATAGGAGAAGAGAACCTTCAAATTGTGATAAATGGAGAAGGATGAAGGTTTGTGAAATTCTAGAGATATGTGGTCTAACTACTTTCATGGAGAGACTTCATGGTGGGAATCTGCAATTCACTTATCTTTTCTTGAGGAAATGGAAAGAAGGAACCTAGATGTTGGTGTCCAGATCTTCACCATCACTAAGGAACTCATTTCAAAATTAGTGACTGGTATTTTGATTGTGGATAGAAAATTCTACATAGACCAAAAAATTTTGGATCCGTCTATTGAGGAGTTTCTGAATGAGCCAGGTGAGAGTGAAGCCCTTGGTAAAGAAGGAGGCAAGATCTATTACCAGCCTAAATGCATTAATAAACTCTAGAGGTTTTTGTTAGGTAGAATTTTTTACTATGTTACATTGGATGGTATATTTTCTAGGGTTTGTTCACACCATTTTCCCCTCCTGAACCATTTAAGGCATGACATTAAGGTGTCAATTCCCTTTTACCTTTACTCATCCATGAATACTAGTATTAATGGCCTCGGGTAGAATTTTTTTACCAATCCCCCTCTTCATGATGGTCTAATGCTACTCATTTATGGGTATATTAAATCTCACTTTGTTGGAAAACTTCTTGAGGTGAAGGGGGTGGTGGATGAGGTTGAGGATGTTTTAGAGGATTCTTTGTATTTCTCTAACATAGAAGATAGTGAGCACATGTAGTCAGAGGAGGATGAGGAAGAGCCTTAAAAAAGGCAAGGGGAAGGGTATTATATCCAAGACTCTTATGAAGACCCCTGTCATGCAAAATATTTCTCCACCCAAAAATTAAGAAGGTTGTAGAGTTTGATGATGACTACTTTGAGGATCATGATGGGATAGACACTAATATTGAGGAGGTTGTGTATAGCAAGAAGAAGCCTGGTAAGGGGATTGATAGGAAGAAGAAGATTGGTCAGGATGGGAAGCATTTGAGAACCCATGTGTCTAAGAAACAATTTATTATATCCTCTAATGAGTATGACAAGATGGATACTAGCATTGAAGAGAAAGGTACCAGAAAAAATCATTTAAGGATGAAGCATAAAGTTGAGAAAGGGAATATTGATGGCAATAAAGGCTTGGACTCTCCTTTGAACCTCATTAAAGATCAATATGGTGATGATTCTTCTTTGGAGTGAGTAGATGAGAGGGTTGATACTTTTCATGTTAATTAGGTTAGGACTTTGGTGGAGGACCCTATTGCCCCTACTAAGGCCAAGAGAATGGCTTGGAAGAACATGAACATGAACACAACTAGGTTGGGAATAGCTAGGGAGAAAATTGATCTCATGGTTGGTGAGGTTGAACTAGGTAAAGTGGACCTCTAAGAACTTTATTGACCCCTCTTTGCTCATCCTTAGTGATAATAGTAAAGAGGAGAACTTGGATGTTCTCAACAATGCTAGGAATAGTTTTCTAGATAACTTTAGGTCAATCAATTAGCTATTCCATCAAATCATGGATCTAAAGGGTAGGATGAGCATTGTAGAGGAAAGGAGTGACAACCACAAGATTCTTGAGGCTATTGATAAGGAGAATTCCATGATGGGTGTTGTGATGGACATGGTGGTCTTCTACAAGATGGAAGAAAAGGTTCTCAAATTAGACAAAAAGGTTTAAAGGCATTGAGAATGCTCTCATAGGAATTGTTGATCAGATTTACAAGATTCTAAAGGCTTGCAATGAGCACATTAAGATTTTGATCAACAAACTGCAAAATTTTGTTTAGAAGAAGGATATTTTTATTGTTCCTAAAGATCAAGGTGATTCTGTTGAGAACAAAGAGGGGGTTGGGATAAGGACCAAAGCTAACTCAAGGAATATGGTTACAGTTGCAGTTACCACTTCAAACATTAGGTAGATTAAGGAGGCTCCTACAAAGATGGACCAGCTTGAGGAGTAAGTAGTGAAGTTGTTGAAGAAAATGGGTTAATTCCCAGTGTTGTCCTTGTTCTTTCTATTTTTTTTGTGTTTTTTTTTTCTATTAAGTGGTCAGGGTGTTGCCTTTTTGTTGTTGGCTTTGTTTGACTCTTGGCTCTATCTATTTTCTACCATGTTTTGTTTTAAAGGTATAATTTTTAATCTTTAGGATCTATTGTATAGGATTTCAAAGGCCCTTCAAAACCTATTTTCTTTATAAAACATAACAGGAAAAATACATTATATATTGTTAGTTGCAACTTATAATTTAATTTTTATGTTTCCTACTAGATTTTGATGTTGATCTATTCTTAATGTCATGGGACAATGACTTTGACTTTAAAAATTGCACTTAATTGTGGTAGCAATATATAAATTATTTTTGGAATTCTACTAAGAAGAAACATCCTTGCTTTTTTGTAGATATATATATATATATATATATATATATATATATATATATATATATATATATATATATATATATATATATATATATATATATATATATATATATATATATATATATATATATATATATATATATATATATATATATATAATATTGCAAAAGCAAACTAATTGACTATAGATTAAAGTTAATGGAAGGAATTATATTTGTGTTAGATATATGTAAATACTTATTTTATTTATCTGATATATTTATAAACTTTTACTTTATTTTAAATGAATGAATTATCAATTGATATTTCATTGATATTTTCCATCTATGATTTTGAGTTAATTTCTAATAGCACATGATATTATATTGTACTAGAAATATTACTTTGGAAATTGATTATTGGTGAATTTTTTGAGTTAATATGTGTAATGAGCCATCATCGAGGTAAGAGAGAGCTCAAGAAGATGAAAATATGTGGGAAGATTTTTGAGTCAACATTTTGGGTCATGCCCAGTATGTCATTATTAGGGCATGAGAGAGCTTAGAAGAATGAAAATAGTTTTTGTCTTCTTGAGCTCTCTCATGCCCTAATGATGGTTCATTAGGTGTACCCAAAACATTGACTCAAAACATTAATTACACATAATCAAGTTTCAAAAGCATAAGATCTAATGTAATAGATTCTAGAAACCCGTTAGTACTTATTATATTATATGTCTAGTGCAATCTTGGATGAGATATGTTTGTTAGACTATGAAATGTGAAAAAAAATTCTTTAAATTATTTTTGGGATTAGATCATCACAAAATTTCACTTTCTTAATACAACTTGGCCTATCTAAAGCCTACAATAGGGCAAAGTGGCAATTTTTATGTAAAATGTTGAAGGCTTATGGCTTCAATTCTAGAGTCATCAAGTTGATCTTTCAATTAATTTCCACTTCTATTGCTTCGATCCCAGTGAATGGATCTTCTTCTAATATTTTAAAACCTTCTAGAGGTCTTAGGAAAGGTGACCCTATTTCCCATATTCTCTTCTCTATAATGGCAGAATCATTGGATGGGTCCATTAATAAATTTTTGATGGAAGAAGGAATTACTAGTTTACAACTATCATCAGATATCTTAACTTGCTCTCATGAACATTTTTTTGATGATACTTTTTTTTAAGGGTTTCTATTGTGAAAGAAGCTAAAAACTCAAAGATAGCTCTGACTACTTATACTGATGCTATGGGGAAACTTATCAACTAGGTAAAACTAATCTATTCTTTATCAATACTCTAGAGGTAGGAAAAATAAAAATAGTTAATATTCTTGGTTGTAATATTCCTTTGCTTCCCTCAACCTATTTGGGCCTCCCCTAGGAACTAAACCTCCCAACTCTTTTTGGAAATCCATTGTTGATAGAATTAACAAGAAATTGGTAGGGTGGAAAGGATAAATGCTTAGTTAAGAAAGAAAAATCCAACTTCTTAAATTCACTCTCCTAAGTATGTCAGTGTATGCTCTTGTAGCCTGTTCTCTATTCCTGTAAAGTTTGTTGATATTATCAACAACATTCAAAAGAAGTTTCTTTGGTATAGGGTAAAAGAGAATGTGAGACTAACTCTAGTTTCTTGAGACAATGTCTGTATGCAAAAAAATAAAGGAGGATTGGGGTAAAGATTGGTAAAAATGTTGAACAAATCTATGTTGGAAAAATAATGTTGGAGAGTTTTTGAAGAGGAAAAAGAATGGAATAGAATACTAAAAAGAAAGTTTCTATTCAATAATTCTACTAAAGAATAATTCTTTTGAATAATCAAATAAGAAGTAGATCAAAAATTTGGAACAACATTCAGAATGTTAATGTTAGTATATTTTTAGTCAAATAAAACTCACTAAATGTGTGTGTGTGTGTGTGTGTGTGTGTTAAAGAACAAATATTAAATACTAATGAATAGTAATGTCCTATGAAGGGACATGTCTATCCATATTTCATCTAATATAAGAGAGATGGCTATCATTTGGAAAGTATATACCAAATAGGCAATGCTAATATATTTGGAACATCCTCCAAAAATCAACATGGTATGAGAGCAAAGCCTAGGAGGAGGATATCAATGAAGAATCGGATACAAAAATAGAAATACACTATAGTCAACCATTGGCATCAATGAGAAGAAGAAACAATTTATAAATTGCATGGAGGAATGGAGAGATATATTAAAATAGAGATATGTTGCTCATACCACAAATGTCTTGTTCATATATAAAAAGTTTCTTAGTTGGTTCATATCTTGTGATGTTAGAAATCATTAAACCTTACAAGGTTCCAAGCCACCTTTGATTGGGTGTGTTGAAATCCCTTCCAATATACATCTATTTTGTAGGTGAATTCTAAGATTGTTGTATTTCAAGGAATACACTAGGAATTCTATCAAACATCTTGTGTGCATAACCTAGTGTTCGAGATGACAAACAAATGAAGCTATGATGAATTTGTACTACCTTCACGCACATGGGAAACTACACCAAACCTTGTGTCAAATGATATTAATGTTCTTTGTTTTCCATTCAACTCAAGGCACACCTTTGAAAATTACCTTACCAAAATTGTACTCATACCATGATTTGTGAGGTATCAAAGCCTTATCTTTTGGTTTGCATATATCATTGATTGTAGGCGATAATAGTTATGTTTAATGGGTGATACTCATCATTCGTTATGTCCAAGACTTGCACAAGGATTACACCACTTCAATGGTGCAACAACCAGTCACCCCAATCAAATAGGACATCTCATAAGGTATAAAGGAAAAGAGAAAAGATAGTGAACAAGGCCACATCATTAGGCATTACATGTGAAAAGAAAGTGGATAACCACTCAGGTCCATGTCTAGACACACAATATCATAATCTACCATGATCTACATATAAGAAATAGAACCTATATGTTGACCACATAAGGAGAAAGAACATAACAGACCAAATATTGATATCAAGGCCCACATCATCATTAGGTAAGTTAGGTGATTATATCATTATGCAAATGGATAATGTATCATTAGGAAGTAATATGTTAAGAGAAGAACCCTAAGGGGATTTGTAAGGAAATGAATACAATTAAAGGGGGTAAAATTTAATATTGCTCATTTTAATAAGAGGGAATAATATTAATTACTTTTAATATTGAGAATTAAATAAAATGTGATTTATTGAGACAAACGTAGGTGGATGTAATAAGAATATAATATGATGAAACTATAGATTAGATTAAAGTATATGTTTTTAATGATATTATATTATTATGTAGAATTATTTATTATCCTTGAATTTTTTTTTATCTTATTAGTGTAGTCTCTCTCTTATTATATTTCTATAAGTATGAGCTACTTGACTTGATCTTTTCCCCCAAGAATGTTCTTGCAAGAAAAGGGAGATTGATATTAGATTCAGAGGGAGTCTGACACTTCATAAGAGATAAAATTGGATGAGGAACTCTGAAGATTGATGTTTAGAGGTAGTCTAACACATCCATCTAAAGGAGTGAATAGAGGATATGTTTTAGTTGATCCTTGAAGATCTTGATTATATTAGAATCAGAGAGAGTTTTGACTTCATGTAAACTTTTGGTATCATGCATGTGAGTGCATTTTTTATTTGGCCTTCCCCCCTACGTGCATCATGACGAAGTGATGACTTCCAAATGATTATCACTTGTATTTGCATAAGTTATCAAAAAGTGAAGATCTTATAATAAATTAATTTTCTATTATGATAGATATCTTATGATGCCTATGCAGATAATTATAGATTATACTTTGCATAGTGGATGTTCATATGGTAAGCGTTATGAAAGTGCAAGTTCACATACCTTATGAACATTTCGAGTACATGGTGAATGTTATGTTAATTGATGTTCAAGATTCCATTACATAGATTACTTGGTGGATATCAAATGTGTTGACATTTAGGAGGCCATTACTCCCAATATCTTTATCTTACAGTGAGGTAATATATGGTCATGTGTTTATCCCTCCTAACTAAGAGGGAGTATTAATGTTACTATATTTTTAGTAGGATAAAAATTGTTGTGTGTGTGTGTGTGTGTGTGTGTGTGTGTGTGTGTGTGTGTGTGTGTGTGTGTGTGTGTGTGTGTGTGTGTGTAAAATTACAAACTATTATATTAAATACTAACGAATAGACATGTCTTATGAAGGGATATGTCTATCCATATTTATTATAATATAAGAGAGATGGATGTCATTTGAAAATTATATAACTTAATAGATAATGCAATTAAATTTCCAAGTGATCCTCAATGTTGGAGAGTTTTTGAAGAGGAAAAAGAATAGAATAGAATATTAAAAAGAAAGTACATCTTTGATAATCCCACTAAAGAAGAAATATTTTTTAATAATCAAATAAGTGGATCACTGATCTATAACAACATTTAGAAAGCTAAATTTAATGTTGGTCAAGTAAGAAATATATTATAGATGATGGCAGGAGAATTAATTTTTGGGAGTTTTGTTGGTTAAAAGAAAAAGCTCTAAGAGAGTATCCAAAATTGGAAGGGATGGCAGAAATATGTAAACTATTTATGGAAATGTACTCGCCAACTACTAGAGAAATAATGAATGGATTTCTTTAAAAGAGGTTGATATCAGATTAGCTCTTATTGATTTAGAATTGAAACTTTGGTTTATTAGGCCGTATCATGCTAATGAGTTGATTTGGTTGCTTAATCCTGATGGAAGGTTCTCCACTTCCTCTATTTATTCTTTGTGGTTCAAATATGTTGAAGCCCATTCTGGGCACATGCCTAGAATAAAATTTTAACTCCTAAGATTATAGTGGTTTTTTTACAAAATAATGTCCCAACCATTAATAATATTTCTAAAAGAGGTTTTCTTATTCCTAACTATTGTTATCTTTTTTGTAAAGAAGATGAATCAACATCCCATCTCATCTTGCATTGCTCTTACTCTATTGATGTTTGGACTTTCATTTTCCAAAGATTGAATGTGATATGGGTTTTCCCCAATTCTATGCATGATTTCTTTGAACAATGGAAGTACCCTATTTCCAGTGAGGATGATGTGAAACTTTGGAAAACAATAGCTCCCCATACTATATGAAATATTTGGAAAGAGAGAAACAACCAATAAAAATTGTGATACATAGGTTTTGGCTAGTCTCATCAGAGATAATATTTTTAGTAACACTAATGAAAATCTTATGGTGAATAGAAAAGTATTTGTGAAGGATGATAGAAACTATAAGACCCCGCTTGGGAACCCAAGTGAAATAAACCTAACATGTCACAATGTCTACTTAACTATTTTTTTTTAAGTTTAAACAACATCAAGGTAACAATGTGGAAGCAATATACACATACACATTAAGTACACATAAGCAAGTACAAATACAATTTGCATTCCTCAAGGGTTCCTTTACATTGAGTCACATTTAAAAAGTTTATAATAATTAGTTTAAGTCTCAAGTACATTTTCATGATCATTAAGAAATAACATATACATCATCTCATAAGAAAAATCATAAATATATCTGATATAATACATCTAATGAATAACATCCACTGCACATGTTACAGGGTATGTGAGAATAGATACAACTATGTCCAAATACAAGATACATGTAAACATATAAACATCGTCTGAATAGAAGTCTCAAAGATAAGAATAAGAATGATAATAGTACAACTATATCAACGAGCATCCAACATCTGTCAATCTAAGGGGGACCCAAATGGTAAGAAGGCACTACCTCTTGACTTCATGGTCACCTAATCAAGATCCCACTCCCACTATATAGGAGAGATAATGTACGATCCACACACAGATAATCAAATCATAAAATAATCCTAGGCAAGGAATCCTGATAGCCAAAACTACCTCAAGGGTAACACAAACTATGCAAGAAGAAGAGATAATCAAAATCGAAAGGATACTCATTATACTACTAATGCCACATAGCAAATCAACATAAAAATACCAAGTACAAATCAAATATCAAAACCAAAAAGATACAACCACCTCCAAATCAATGCCAAGTGTCACAAGTACAATAACCAACAAATAACAATTGTTGTCAATAAAAATGAACCACCAATAACTCCAACAATAAAAACACCACCAATGAATAATTGGTCATTTATTAATAAAAGTCAATTATCAACAATAAATGACATCCAATCAATGAGTAACAACTCACAATCAATACACCATCAAAAGTAATATCCAACAAGTACAACACTATAGGCAAATATTTAAAAAAACAATGGAGACTTAGGCTACATACTAAGGAGTGTCATCACATGAGCCAACTCTACAGTTACCCTAGCAGTCTCTCAAGACCCCGGCCCCCTAGTGACTCTATGTGAAATTAGAATACCTTCTCATGAAGATGAGAAAACTAGTCCTAACTCTCAAGGTATCATCTCATTCTCATCTTTAGTCTATACAAGCACTCAAGGCATGGACGAGGAAAAATCTTTAACTTATCTTTTTAATTTATGTCAAGGCATGGGGGAGAAAAATATTTTAATTATTATGTTATCACTTGTTACACAACTTACAATGAGTTACCCTGGCATCCACTTTGGGCCTTAGCCCCATTTGCAAACCACTCCCATAAACATGCACCTAGACTACATTCCCAAAACTCACAAACCACAATTGTGTCCCATACCACAAAAGTAATATTGATTGAATTTGGTTCCTTAATAGGCAACCCAAAAATAACACTACTTCTCAAAACCCAAGTTCTCATAAATGCTCAATAGCATAAAGCTCATAAAACATAAATCTCAATTCAAATCATAAAGTTCATCATGACATCTAGTAAAATAATCATAAAAGAAATCTCAAAAACACCTCTAGTGCACATCCTATCTTGGCCAACTAAACAACCCACAAAGAAAACTATCACAAAAATAAACATCACAAGACTATAAATAGAATATAGGAAAACACGTAGTTTTCAGCCATATAATTCAATTCCATCATTTTCTCTTGTTTCCTTTTAAGGATGTGTTTAAAAATAAAGTAAAAATATACATGTTAACATAAGTTATTATGCTAATATACTTTTTTTAATCAATAAGTATTTAAATGTCAAATCCCTTTGTACATATAAAATAGCATGCAATATTATCATATTATTAATTTAAAGAATCTTAAATCATAAATGATTTAATTAATAACATAAATGTATATTATTAGATTAAATTTTAATATCAATTTCATTTATAAAATATTAATTTGACTTATACTAAGTCCAATATTAATATTTACTTTTCCTTTTGTTCACGATGCAACTAGAGATAACTCAAACTTGAAATTATAATTATAATTATATTATTTACAATTTCTGTCACAATATTAAAAATTCATAACTAGAAGAATATATAATGAACTCCACTATAACTTCTCTTAAAATATAACTCAATCACAATTATATGTTTATTAATTTCTCACTTGCATTAAAAAATATAAATTCATTTATATGCAACTAATAGTTTAACTAAACATAAAGATTATTTAATACCAACATCCACTTTATAACTAAATAAATAGTATTAATTTAATTTTTAAAATAGATAAATAATAATAATCTTTATTTTAAATTATTTTTTAATTTTGAGAATTAATAAATAATTCAAAAAAATTAATAATAAATCTGAAAATTAAATTTTTGAAATTAATAAATAATCATTTTTAAAAAAGTTGTTTTTTTAATTTTAAAATAAATCTAAAAATTAAATTTTCCTAAAAAGAATAGAATTATCATGTAATTTTCTATTTTCACATGGTTAAGTTCTTCTACAACATACAATCACTATTTTTGCATTCCTTTGATCTCTCAAATCATGCAACTATAATATACTTAGTTTTCTAATTTTAGTATATCTATTTTCACATGCATGTATAAGTTTAGTTATAACATGCTTTCCTCTCAATTGATCTTTTGCTTTTTCCAATAAATTTTGCAACCAAATCATTTTAGATATAAGAAGAATATTTATCTATATTTAGAAAATTCATGATAATCATACAGTTCTAATGACAAATGAAAGTTGAAACCTTAGTTGTTTAATTTGTTGTTTTCTTCCAATTTTCTATAATCATTTTTTTCTTATATTAGAAAGGGTTTTAAAAGAATACAGTCATAATAATTTTCTACAATTTTTCCATTGTTAATATTTTTTTTAAAAATAAATTTTCCTTTTCAAAATTTACAACATAATTCTTCATTTAGAATTAATGCGATAAATTAATAAGCATTATACAAGCACCCAAGAAGACATGAAATAGACAGATCTTTCAATAAAATTCTACAATGGGTTCTCAAACCCTACCTCAAAATCAAAGCTAAAATCTAAGACGATCTATTAACCATGCAAATTCAAACCTTTTGAAACTTTCAACAAGTCTTTTGATCCAATTTCAAATTTTGCTCTCCAAAACCCATGTGTGTAGAAATGAGCTCAAATATCTTAATAAAGAGTTTAACTCTACCTAGGGTTTTCGATTTTTGAACATGCAAAGGCCTCTCCTTAAATATAAACTTTTATTATTTAATCCTTTCATGCACATTTAAAGAACTTTTTAATTAAAATATTATTTTCTTTTCTTTTCCTCCACTTTATTATTTAGTGCAAGCAATATTTAAAGCATAGTTAATTATTTAAATTAATAATAATAATTAAAGCTCACTATTTAAATGCAACTCTAATTTAATTATTATTAATTAAATAATTATAATAAAATAATATTAAATCTTTAATCTTTTAATATTTTAATTCTCTTTTTATCCAACTTCTTAAATTGGACTTTTAAATTGAGTCTTTTGAACTGAAGCACATATTTAATTAATTAAATATCATCATATTCTAATTTCTCTTTTACTAATTTTCTAAAATTAGACTTCTACATTAAGTCTTTTAAATTAAAGCATACATATAATTAATTTTAATTAATTAAATATTCACATATTTTAATTTTTTTTTAATTAAATAATATTTATTAATTCTCAATATTATATGATTAACCCAAATATTATAATTAAAGCATTTACCAAATAAATCACATAGTCAAATCCACATAAAAGCAACATTACCAAAATTGACCAAAACTTAAAAGTAAACAACGCGAACAAAGATTAACTATGGGTTTAAAAAGGGTGGAAAGTCAAACACATGTCCTCCTTCTCAAGAAAAGTAATTAGATTATGGTTGGGATTGGACCTAAACATTATCTTCCCATTCTAACCATTGAGTTATTGTGATAGGGTGCACTCATCCTAGCAATTCAAGAAAGCTGATGTTTGGTACCTACAAATTTGTATAAAATATGAGCATGTACGTATACATATATGTCTAAGCTAAACAAGCAATGGCAAGGAATGGTGCATCATGTAGATTTTGAATAGAAAGTAACTATTACTCCCTCAACCACATCATTAACCACATCAAACATGTCAAACAGCACACCATACACATGCAAGTATGGGGTAAGTGCTATAATAAATCTTGAATATAAATCATCACATATTCAAACATGGAAACTCATCATTGTGAATACAAATACTCATCATTTGATATCATTATGAAAGCAACCACATGTACTAACTAAGAATCATTAAAGCATCATTAATGCGCTAGTAATCATAATTGTCAATCAACATGTGAAATATAATCAACTAAGTAATTCTTTATTGATATACATGTAATCCAAGTCATGAAAAAATACCATAATTATAAATCCAATATCCTTGAAACTAACACATCCATGAAATAGGCATAAAAGAGTTTGGTACATATAATGGAAAAGAAAACTATGGATGGGCATTACAAAAACAATCTAAAAAACTAGAATTTTGTTGGACCGAAAAACTATTTAAAAAGGAAGAGAAAATTTGTTTTGGATAGCACCCCTTGTTGGATGGATCAAGGCTAATTTTGATGGTGAGACAAATTGAAATCTAGAAACTACAAGATGTAGGGGAATTCTAAGAAATGAAGGAGGGGGGTGTATTTATACTATAGAAATACCTTTGGTCATTCGGTCTAGTCAAATGACAGAAATGATGGCAGCATTGTAGGCTATTTCCTTGGCTAAATAGAGAGGTTGAATACTGTTTGGTTAGTTAGGGGCTCTCTAAACATCTTCAATAATATCAAAGGCCTCAATAAGGCTTCGATGACTATAAACCATATCATTGAAAAAATAAAGATGATATCCCTAAGGTTTGCTAAATTTAAAATTTCACATGTCTTTCCTAAAATGAATAAAATTAGTAGACTTACTTGAAAAATATGGTACAAAAAGAAATTATACTTCTAGACGGGATGGTACTTTAGAAATGAGTGATGAATTAATTGATGACATTAATTATGATATATGCACCCTTAGAGTGAGGACCATTTCAATAAATGAATGAAAAGACTATTGGTACTTTCTATCATCATTTCCTAAGCTCCATTTGTATGTTGGCGTGTATTTTCATATCTTTTATATTAATGTGGCATGCTTTCTAAGTAGTTAAAAGCGTTCTAGTTTTTAGAAGCTACCACAATTATCTATATAAAATCGCTTCTTGGGTTACCAAAATAATTTTTACTTTTGAACTCAACCATTATTTTCTCGACATCTTCTCTCAGAAAATGGGTGGAAAGACTAGCCATGTTGAAGCCAAAGAGTGTGAATAGATGAATCACAATCTAGTATGGAGAAAACTTAAGAAAGGAGGTGTTATGCCTTACCTATAAAAATTGCATGGCACAAACCTGAAGATCACTAAATGCATCACAAAGAGCTAGAAAATGGTATGGTTACTATATGTGGTAGGAGAATTAAGATTTCTAAAGAATTAATAGGTGAGGTAATTTCTCTACCAATATTTGGTATGAATTTTTTCAAAGAAATCAAAACTTCTAAGTTAATTGTGATTAAATTTCCAAAAGAACAAAAGGAGAGAGATCTTATGGTTAAGAATAATTTGGATTTCTTTAAAATGTCTCAAATTATGTCATTTTGGATTAAAATTCTAAAAGTGGTTATGGATTATTTCACTCTTGATAGAAGGACTAGGGTTCACAATTTCCATTTTGTGTTTCTAAACCACTTTCATCACAAAATTCTAATAAGTTTCTCATAGTATTGTAGTAGTTTCACAATGCATGCCCTATTTTACCTAGAAATGGGGACCCCCTACTTTATATTTTGGCTTTCCAAATCCCTAGTCTGGGGTCTGAGTCTTTTTTAGGGTTTTGCCTACCCTTTTTTTGTTTGATCTAGGTCCCAGCTTGAAAATTCAGATTCCAAAAACTAGAATTCTAATGAAGTTATTTTTTGCAAGAAAAAATGGTACACTTGTGAACCTCCCCAAGTGCACTAGTGTGCCAAACAAAGTGAAGTGGAAGGCATTTCTTCCTTGTTAATGTGTAATTGTGCATTACTAAGGGGTGAACTAAGTCTTGGGTCTATAAAACCCAGAACCTCCACCCCTTCCTCACTTTGTTTCTTCATTCTGAGTTCATTATTTCACACCAACGTAGCTCCCTAGGTGTGCCTCACATCCTTTATTCCACCTGCACATAAAGCACAAACAACATAATGATTAAAACCCATTAGAAGGTGCATAGCTATGCACTTTTTTTTGCATTTAACATAACATAAAAAGAACTAAAGCTAAAACTCTAAGACTAAAACCTTCATCCAAGGTGCACAATTGTGCACCTCACTTAGACTAAGCATCCTTTGTGCTATAAGGGTGTGCATCTGGCACACCCATTAGGTGCACCAGATGTGCACTTTGATTGTTAAACAAAAGCACACCTCAAAGGTGTGCTAGGTGTTCCTATTTTTGCATTTTAGGGTAAAAATTAGGTTTTTTAATAGTTTTCTTTTCTTGGGTTTTTTGTTTTGTCATTAGGTTTTGTGTTAATTGACTTTTCTTTGACTCTAGACTAATAGACATTATTTTTGTGTAGACTTCAATGGCTTCTTCATCATCCTCCCTCATTACGAAGATGGTCTCAAAACTGGTGGTTTTCAACTTTCAAGGTGTTCTTACAAAGTCATGCTTCCAAGATGATTATTCAGAAATCCAGGACATCGAACTTGGTCATACTGATTGGAACGGCTTCCTAGTGCTATGTAACAAGCCCATAGAAAGGTCCCCATTAATATCCACTCTAATCCTATCAGGACTAGTTAATGTTGCATCACATCTTGTATTAGTACAATCTTTAGAATTGATCATGATACTAGCGAATAATTATGTTTTTGAAGAAAGGGTTGTCAAGAGTTTGAGGAAGGCCAAATACATGAGGAACCTCAAAAAAATTCCCAAGATACAAAGGTGAGAACTATGGACTCTACAGATATAGAGACTCCCAATGTAGATATCTCACAAAAGGAGAAGACTCCGAAGAGGAGTGATAAGGGAAAGGGCATAGCAAAAAAAACTCCTTCCTTGTCAAAAGGAAAATCTCCAATGGAACATGTTCCAAGATGGTTGACGAAAGAAGTGATTAAAAATAAAAGGTAGCAATACACTACTGAGGAAGAGGATATAATAGAATTGATTGAAGTTCTCAAGAAACCTAAGTCACCACCAAAGGATGCATGGGCATTAGCCTTTATCATGAGTGATCAAAATCAAGACTTGTTTTCACATGTTGTTGTCCCTCCTCTGTATGTGGATGTTGAGGAATTGACTCCAAGAGATTATTGAATAAGGGAGGTCATGCTTGGAAAACCCATGTTGGACACTGCTAAGTTGATGGTGACAACTAGAATCAAAGAAGTGTTTAAACACTTAGAACAAGATGGGGCAGAATTCATAACACTTTGAAAATAGAATGAGATCCTAAAAGGATATCTCAACAAAGTTGTTGGTACTTCAGATCCTGAAAATCCTAAGGAAACTTTAAATGCAGCACTAGAGAAAAGGGATAAGGAGATGGTGCAGTCAGACCCATTTTTGAAAGCTTGTCAGCAATGGCGAGAAATTTTTGAAGAGAAAGGTGCGCAGATTATTCAAGGAAATCTTAAGCTGCTACACCATATGTAGAATCATGTAGATAAGCTAGTTACCATTTTGAATTAGGATTTTGGTTTGATGGACAAAGTACATACCTAGGGCAAGGAACTACATGCACTACAGTCGATCAAGGGTCAAAGATATCAAATGTTAATGGAGGTATATACAATAGAAGAGTTAGATAAAGTTGATGATTGGATAGAAAAGATTGTGGATGGAAATAAAGAAATGGAAACATTACATGTAGAGATTGATAAGCTCAAGGATCAAACCCAAGAGAAAATTTTGGAGGTAGAGAAACATTATAGTGATGCATTCTTAGATATTTTTAAGGATTATGCAAGGGATAAATTGATAGTTATAGAGGTAGTTGTTGAACAATTTTCAAAAACTTTTGAGAAGGCTTCTAATGATGATGATATTAGACAAGCATTCAAAACTAAAGAAGCATTATTAGAATTGGATGTGAAAGTAGGAGATTTTGCTGAGACTCGCATCAAGGTGGGAAATTATAGATAGAAGGTGAAGAACAAATATGAAGCCTTAGATTTTCTAGATGCAACTTAGGTCACTGAGATTATTTAGAAATTCAAGAGAAAATACCCAAACATAGCTTTGGGATAAAGGGGAACAAAACCTAGAAGCTAGAATTTCAATTTTGACACTTGGTGAAAATTTTCATTTTTTGAACCTGCTTTTGAGGTGCGCAGGTGCACTTTTTAGAAGTGTTTTGGAAGTTTTTGAAGAATTCAGAGGTGCATCGACAGTTAACTATCAATTCTAAATTTAGAGCTTTCCATGCATTGGAAACACATTCTAAAGGCAGTTCAACTCCTACAGACACCTAGTGAACATGGAGCTTCTATTTTGGGTACTTCAAGACACTCCTACATCATCTAAAGGCTTTCTTCTTCCTATTTTCTCATGATTTTTTTGTTTTAAGATATGTAAAGGCTCATGCATCCATTTAATGATATAAATATTGATGGAGTCCTACTAAGCACTAGTTAGAGAGTTAGTTTGTACATAAATAGATTTTTTTTATTAGTTTAGAAGCATATGTTTGCATAAAGAGATCTCTCACTCTAAACACAAATTGAGGAGAATATTTCTTATAAATTTAGGAATGTAACTTGTATTCTAAGCCATTGTTATTTTGATGCAATAATATATGCTTTTAGTGCTTGCATTTGGAGTGTAGTGATTCTTGCCTGAGTGTGTTATATTTTTTGAATGTATGTTCATGGAATGTAATTGAGTCAATAGTTTTATTGTGTTATTCTAGTTGTGTGATATTTTAATTCTAGTGTTTTCTATGATTTTACAAATTCTACTAATGTACTTAGTTTGAGAAGAGATCATCATATTGTGCCTGCATAGCTTTTTGTCTCACATGAGTGTACTTTTTGTGGCCTTGCAATGTGATGAAAAGTGAAACATCTTACAGTTACTGAATTCCCATTGATGTTTCCATTAGTGGAATTAAGGAAGCACTACTCTTCTTTTCATTAATTACCCATCAATCTTTTCAAAGGCTTAACTCACAGACATGTTGTTTCCATAGTTTATGTCTATTAGGATTTTATTTTTCATATTATTTGCTTAAACTTCTTGTTACCCTATCTTCATTATTTTCTTTTACAAACACTTGGTTAATTTAGGAATTCATATAATTGCATTCATTAAAAAACAAAAAAATATAAAAATATATTTCTTTTGTGTGGTTATTCTTTATGGGATAGCAAATAGATTCTACATCTTATTTGAATTGTTTGAACCAGAAAAGGCCTCCTCGTGAACATTAACATTTATCTTCAATTAAACAAATTCTAGTAGATCACAACATCACTCAAAACCTTGGAGTTGATCCCTGGATTAGATTTTCAAGAGAGGAGTTTAAAAGGATTCTTTTCATTAAGCATTATGTAAAAGGACAACTCAACAGAAGTGGCACTAGAAGGAGGGCCCCCCTTAACCATTCAAAATAGAAGAAACAACTTGCAATTTCAAAATTCTACATTTTTTTTTTTACAAGTTCCAAAAAAAAATTTGAGCTTCCAAGCTTCCAAGGTGCGCAGGTGCACTAGATTTTGAGGTGCACCTTATTTTTGAGAAAGTATACTTCTATAGAGGTGCGCTTTTTCTAGAATTGATACAAACTAGAGAATTCTGATCCATCATCCCCATTCTAGAAAGCTTTAAGATCTTCACCAAATGCACACAAGTTCCTTGAGCTTAGCCATTTTCATAAGCCTTGCAGTGACAAAGGACTCCCTTGAATTCCACCACTTCCATTCAACATTTCATCATCTTCTTTAGTTTTGCCTCCACAACAACCACCTATTAATCCACCAAATTCCCTGATGGCCTTTCTTGCAAATGTTGTAGATTCGCCAATCAACTTGATAGGGGTACTCAATGATCTTCGTAAGAATCTTGAGAATTTTTGCCCAAGGTTTATCTATGGAGAGACACAAACTACTGAAGATCACATCAAGTTATTCAAGGAAATTCGCAACCGAAAGTATATTGCTAACAAGAATGTGGTTCTTCACTTATTCCCTTACTCTTTGGGAGAAGTTTCCTTTAATTGGTATGTAAATCTACTGCCTGGGTGTATTGGAGACTGGGATACTTTTGAAAAACTATTCTTGGAACAATTCAAAACTTTCATCAACCTAGCTATGATACATCAACAATTCATATCAATCAAAAGGGACCCAGCTGAGATGGTTTAATGCTTCAACCATTACTTTCATATGGCATATTGCAAGTTGGAAACGCCATACACTGTACCAGTTGTAGCCATAATTCAAATTTATCTGAATGCTATGGACCATCTTACTTCCATTTTCCTAAGAAGACTTCTTGTAGAAAATATCAACACACTGGAAAAAGTCTTCTCGGAAGCAATTACCTTTACTAAGCAAGCCAATCCTAATGGAGGAGGATTGATGCTTCTAGCTCAAGCTATTATGACAATGCCAACATATCCTATCGAAGCACCTATGATGCCTAGCCAATTCATACCTATGAATCTAGTTCCATTACAATAGGAACCCACTATACAAAATTTGACTATAACATATCTAGGATATGAACCTCCAAAAGTTTCTTTCTTCAAGCATAAGGCAGCAACTTTTGTTGAGGTAGACAATAGTTTTCCCTCCGAGTTTGGTCAGATGAAGAAGACCATGTCACAAATGAACAACGAACTAAATCGCTTAAGATTATCACAAGGACAAATTAATAACTTTCAAAGAAACAACCGTGGTCCTTACAACAACAACAATTACAATTAGAATTATAATAGGAATTTCAGTGGAAACAATAATGTAGAAAACAATAATGGAGGAAATAATTTCAATCCTCTTGATTGTAATAGCAGCTTCCAAAGGCAAAATTGACAATGGAAAACTCATCCAAATGATGGGAGCATTCATGCAGATAACAACAACAATAATGTTCAGTATGTGGACATTAATAATTATGATGATGGTTAAAATACACCTAACAAGGATGGTTCATATCATAATGGAAATCAAGACATGAATCAAAATTCACAAGTGAATGACAATGTGCTTCCTGTATAATTTAATGCTATGGTACTAGAATCATATGATTCTAAATAGAATGCATAGGTGGAATAACTGGCCAATGAAGAATTCTCTTTTCCATTTAGTTAGGAACTAGATATTCAATTGGGAGAGGTGTTTTCCTTTCGAAATGATAATTGGAATACATATAATTTGTAGAGTTGAAAAGAGCCTATGATAGATGGAATTCCTTCAGCATTAAAACCAACTCCTCCCAATCTGAGAGTGAGTAATAATCTGGTACCAATCAGGCCCCCATATGGAGGACAACAAAATCAAAATCAAGGAAATGTGCTAATAATCTCAAAAAATCTCTCCTAGTTTACTGAAAAATATAGTGCGATGGAAGGTTTGAAACAAACAAAGGCCAACATGTCCATGTTTGACATGCTGCAAAATTGTCCTCATCAATGAGAAGCACTAATTAAAACTCTAGATCATACAAAGATACCCCATAATATGAGTATTGTTCCTCAAAAGACAGTATCTCAACAAGTCAATGCTTAATTCGAAGGTAATGCCATCTATGTTTAAAGACAAGGTTGAGGTTCCCCCATTTTTTCTTAGCATCATGATATATTGAAAAAATCTTCATACTTGCCTAATTGATTTAAGAGCCTCTTGTAATATTATGCGACTATTGATAGTACAAGGCTAGGTGTCACACCTCATACTTCTAATCAAATAGTGATACAATTTGATAAGATAGAGGTGAAAGTCATTGGTATGTTGAAAGATGTTTGGATACAATTGACAGTTGACCCTCGAATTCAAGATATAATTGATATACAGGTGGTTGATATACTTGAGACATGTGGATTGCTACTAAGCAAAGAATGGATGAAATGACTAAGGGGATGGTTTTGTATGGATTTTACTCAATTATGGTTACCATGGAAAGGGTTGAATAATCAAATCAAGAAAGATGCAGAGCCAAAGTTTAAAAAAATGATTACCGAATATAATGCACCTAATGAGGTTGCATTCTTACAATTAGATTTGGGCTCATACAAAGTAATGGCTTTCGATACAACTTCAACGAAAATATCAAATGATCAAGATGAAAAATCCAGGATTTCAATCCCAAAGCAAGAGGTCATAACATAGTTCATAGACAACATGGTGGCTAATTCACAATGTTAAGGAGAAGAAGTTGACCCTAGTATCCTACTTCTCATAGGATTTTGCAGATTGCATAAAGTTAGTCACTCTATATTTGAATGTTCAAATTGCCAAGAAGAATTTGCTAAGGTATTAACGCAGATGATGAAAATGAAGAGTGGTAACATTCCAAAAAATGAACCTGTAGTAAGTCAAAGTTCTACAAACATATCTAAATCAGTAGAAAAAGTTGAAGAGGAAATTGAATATCTAAATGAATCATAGAGTGATACATCTTCAAATGGTGGAGGTTTGTCTTCTCCTCCACCAGGAATGATCAAAGTCTAAAGAAGGAGACGATACATAAAAGGTCAAGGATAGACTTCAGTAGTCATCCATCCAAAACCAAAAATGGATGAAATTATAGAATTAATTGAGGAAATTTAGGATAAATAAGAAAAACATACACTTCCTATATCAAGGACTAACAATGGAAAATCATCAAGTCCACCCCACAAAGGACTACATCAGATCCCCAAGAAATAATCCTTTTAGGCCCAAGTGAAAGAAAGACTAAGGAAAAATAAATATAAGGTTAGAAAGCCTAAAGAAGATATGATCTGGACACTTCACTTCAATGGTTCCAAATGTAAATGAGGAGTTGTTGCAGGTATTGAGTTGATCAACCCAAAAGGTAAGTCTTTCTACATAGCATATCAATTATAGTTTAGATGTACTAATAATATTGTAAAGTATGAAGCATTAATTTGAGGATTCCTTTTTGCATTGGAGAAAGGAATCATAGCTCTCGTAGTTGAGGGAGATTCTCAATTAGCTATTAGATAAGTCAAATTCATATACTCTCGCAATGATAGAAGCTTGCTTGCTTACAAGAAAAGAGTGTGGGATCTAATGGATGACTTTGAAGTTTTAGACATAAATTTCATTCCAAGGAGGAAAAATATGGTGGTAGATGTTCTCACTATTTCAACTAGTGCATTACAACCAGTCAAAAGAACTAAATTGAAAAGATTTTTAGTAGAATTGGTTGTTATCCCATCCATTCTAGACAATATTACAAACTTCCAAGTTTTTCAAGATGATCAACATATACTCAAATTTATCATGCACAATGGCCACTTTAAAGGGCAAGAAATTGATGGCACTCTAGACGATAAACCTGAAGATGATGAACTTGAAGATTGTAAGAATTTGGTATGGCTCTGATACCATGTAAGAATTTTTCTTAGGGAAAATTCACCCAAGATCAAGGAGCTCAAGCACAAGCACAATAGTAGAGCAAAAGAGTATGATCAAAATGATGATATGATATCCATTCAATGTTTAATTGATATGAAAGTACACTAGGAGTGCCTATATATAAAGGCCTCTAGAATGCTTCTAGAATGCCTAGAAATTAGCATACTAATAAGTCATACAACCAAGCACATGTCCACCAAAAGTGGATTATCCTCTATTAAGAATAGGAGTAAGTCTGATGATGAGAAGATAAGCCTACAAAGGTATAGCACACAAAATAATGTTGTAGACACCATGTGCTAAAATAAGAGTGTGAATAGTTGTGTTGTCTACATGAAAACTTAGTTAATTATGAAAACTCTAGTGTTGTAGACACCATGTGTTGAATTAGAGTTGCTTACTCTAGTGTTGTCAACATGACAACTCATAAGAGTACATGAGCTACTAAGTGTCTCACCTAAGAATTAATAAAATAATGCATAATAATAAAATAATGCATTAACCTGAGTAAACTTAAGTAAAGTGTAATAAGTAAATACTTATTTACACCAACAACCCATGCCCCCCCACCCCCTTAAGTGCAACTTAGGGGAATGCACTTAAGCTTATGAAAGCTAAGATGAAATGCAAGATGGGTCCCAACTACTAGGCCATGTTAGGCACCCATGTACATAATGAAATGTTGAACACACAATTCAATGCAATCTCTCTGCAAATAGGGAAAGAGGGAAAACCATGTGGGAAAAAACCTTCCCCCAAAAAGAGAGATATGTAAAAGAGAGAAATGGGAGAAGGATAAAACCCCATTCAAGGAAAAAATCCCCCCCATAAAAGAGAAGAAGAAGGAGACAAGGTAGTCCCCCCCCCCCCAAATGTAGTGTGTCAATCAGTGAGAGTTTCTCCAATGTAGAAGCTGATCCATGAGTGCTAAATAATGTTCCTCCACTTTGGAAGAAACAATGATAGAGTTATAGGTGAGATGCTTTCACTATGTGTAGAAAGAATCCTAAAGATGTATGGTGTCTCTAAAACCTACTCAACTGTCCCTGTGTTGATGTTGATGGTCGCTCCTTCCAATACTGCAAATAAGAATGAGTGCAAATCTAGCAAAGATGGATGTAGAACCTATTCCAAAGAACAAACTGTCTCCTCAAATGATAAAGAGACCTCTTGCAACTGTTGTACATAAGAATCCATAATCACATCAACCTGGTAAGATTGATCATGTAGAGAATGGACATGAGGGTTAGAATGAGCCCTCACAACAACTAAAGAAGGATATACCTATCAAAGAGAAGTTGTATATCATCAATGAAGTCTCCTAAATCTGCTATGTCTGACTCTAGGAACAAACTTGAAATGTTAGTCAAGAAGTCATCCACAAATGTTGGAGCTAGAAGACAAGGTACCCCCTACTGTGCTGGATCTATCACTATGGCAATAGATGAAGTATTCGCCTCAACATAGAGAAGATGAATATCATCAATGATGTCTCCCACATCTTCAATGTGAGACTCCATGAACAACTCTGCAATGTCTAGAATGAATTCGTCCCATGAAGCTGAAGTAGGAAGACATGGAGGTTCCTACTACACTAAATCTGAAGCATCTATGGCTGGAACTAAATTAGTAGTAGCAATAGGAGCATCAAGAGGTGTGATCTCATCTAGAGTTGGAGGAACCAATACTGAAGCTGCTAAAGATAGAATGTCCTCTAGAAATGGAGGAATTTGTGGATCTCCATATGCTTCCCAAAGAGCCATCCAAACATCATGAGGAAAACTAGCCATAAGAAGAGGACCAAAATATTCCTTACTCATACTTTGATACATAAAGTGAATAAGATGATGAAGATAATTTGCCCAATTTGGATGAGGTGGCAGTATCTTTGAGTAGAGATAAGGAATCACATCCTGATGCTCCCTTAGATGATCAAGCATCAAAGCACTCCATTTTTTATAGTTCCTAAGTGTCAACTTTAGTCTTAAATTAGATTGACATATGTGACAATACACCATGAGATCAATAAATGTACCCCCAAAATAATCAATCTACCCCCCCCAATGTATGATTTGGCACTTAGTGCAATAGCCACATGCCAATTTAGGGCCTATTTCTGAAAGTAGTATTTCTGTCCATAGAATCCTATAAGCTGATTGTAGATTTGGAAAGTAGACAAAAAAAAAAGCACTTTCAAAACAAACAAAACCTAATTATGTGTCCAGATGAGCTCGTACTAAGCATTTGAACTGGCAAAAATTAGGATTTACAAGTTGCAAAAAAATTTAGGAACAGAGATCTCAAACCACCTATACCAATGTGTAGATCATGAAATTATACCCCAAAACAAAACAAAAAAATTGCTCACAAAAAGGAGTTCATATGAGGGAGATATCATTGTTTTAAAATCACCTCTATTGTTATTTTTCCTGAATCACTGTTGTCGCACCTCCAAAAATCAAATGGCTCTAGATTTTTCCTCAGATGTCCAATTTGGATGAAACAAAACCTAATTTGGGGGTTTTTTGACCTTCTGAATGTGATGCAAATATCTAATTTGCACCAGCGAGATTTAATCTTCACCTAAAAAAATCTCTCCTACTGGCCTGATGGCCAAAAAAAAATTGGAAAATAATGCAGATCCAAAAAAATTGTAGAGATGTAGATGAAAAAAATGCAAATCTAAAAATTAAATGTACAGATCTAAAATGATCATACCAATTTCACAAATTGGGCCTTTGGGTTGGTGGTTTGCAAAAAAAATGTTGCTTTAATTTTGACTATGGCCCAACATAGGTGAATTTATAATCAATTCACCAAATTGAATTTTTGGACTCAATGGTGAGGTCCACTTTAGCTCTAGATGCTCTCAATATCTATGGATTCTTCAGATCTGGGTTGAGGTGTTCAAGCAAGAATGGTCTTGAATGGCTATGTGAAGAGAATCTCCCCAAGCTTTGATACGATGTAAGAATTTGGTATGGTTCTGATACCATGTAAGAATTTTTCTTAGGAAAAATTCACCCAAGATCAAGGAGCTCAAGCACAAGCATAAAAATAGACCAAAATAGTATGATCAGAATGATGATATGATATTCATTCAATGTTTAATTGATATTAATTGATATGACAACTCACTAGGAGTGCCTGTATATAAAGGCCTCTAGAATGCCTAGAAATCAACGTACTAATAAGTCATACAACTAAGCACATGTCCACCAAAAGTGGATTATCCTCCATTAAGCATAGGAGTAAGTGTGATGATGAGAGGATAAGCCTACAAAGGTGTAGCATGCAAAATAATGTTGTAGACAACATGTGCTAAAATAAGAGTGCAAATAATTATGTTGTCTACATGAAAACTCAATTAATTATGCAAACTCTAGTGTTGTTTACACCATGTGCTAAATTAGAGTTTCTTACTCTACTGTTGTCAACATGACAACTCATGAGAGTATGCAAACTCCTAAGTGTCTCACCTAAGAAATAATAAAATAATGCATAATAATAAAATAATGCATTAACCTAAGTAAACTTAAGTAAAGTGTAATAAGTAAATACTTATTTACACCAACAAAGATGAAGATGGGACCTTGAATTTAAAAACTAACACTATTCCTAAGGGAATGGTTGAGTTGGAACACATTTTTTATAATGATGAATCAACACTAAATAGAAGAATGGTCAAAGAAAAGGGAATCGAGGAATGTGATTCATACAATTTGGGTACTAATGAAGATCTTAGAATGATAAGGATTGGAAAAGTGTGCAATGCATAAGAAAGAGAAGATATGCTCAAACTACTCACTAAATATAAGGATGTCATTGCTCAGAGCTATGAAGAGCTCAAAACATATGATCTTGAGATCATTACTCATGATATTTCTTTAAAAATAGATGCCAAGCCTTTCCATCAAAGGCAAAGATTGATTAATCCCATTATTAAACCCTTGATAATGAAGGAAGTTAAGAAGTTACTTGATGCCAATATCATCTTCCCTATTTGCCATTCTACGTGGGTGGCTAATTTGGTTCCTGTATGGAAAAAGACTATAGAGATTTTTCTTTGTGTGGATTTTTTGTAACTTGAACCTCGCATCTCAAAAGAACAACTACACTTTGTCCTCACTAGATGAGGTTTTGGAAATTGTCAATGGTTCCAAGATGATGTCTTTCTTGCAATGGATATTTGGGATATACTCAAGTAATGGTTGATGAAGAGAATAGGCTAAAGACAACCTTCACAACTAAATGGGGAACATTTGCTTATAGAAGAATTCCTTTTGGGTCGATTAATGTAGGGGCTACATTTCAATGAGCCATGGATGAGGCTTTTAAGGGATTGATAAATGAGTGTATATTCATCTACATGGATGATTTAACTATCTTTTCAAAGGATCAAAACACTCACATTGTTGATCTAAGATAGGTATTCAATAGATGTCATAAATATAGCATATCAATTAATCTTAAGAAATGTCCATTTGGGGTTACTAAAGAAAAGCTCCTAGGTCATATCGTCTTTGAAGCTGAAATCTCCATTGATCCTAATAGAATTGAAGCTACTTTGAATTTATCACCTCCTCGCATTCAAAAAGAAAGTAAATCTTTCTTTGAATAAATGGATTTGCAGAGATAGTTCGTCCCCTTAATGATTTACTCAAAAAGGGAGCTACAATAGAATGGGTTCCAGAGATTAAGAAATCCTTTGAGGATATCAAAGTGGCCATTTCCATGACCCTAGTACTGGTGAGTTTGGATTATGGGCTACCTTTCAAAATATATTCTTTTGCTTTAGAACATTCATGTGCTGGGATTCTTACACAAAAGAAAGAAAAAGAAGATGAGAGGCCATTGTCTTTATGAGTTGTCCTCTAAAAAGTGTTGAGTTAAACTATTCTAACCTCAACATATAGTATTTTTCTTTAATCAATGCAGTAAAGAAGTTTTGCCATTATATACTAAGGAGCAAGGTATATGTGATTGTGCTCGATCCAGCGGTTAAGACATTGTTGATGCAAAATGAACTTGGTGAAAGACGAGGAAAATGGATGGTAATCCTTCAAGAATTTGATTTGGAGATCCAACCCATGAAGCTAGTAAGAGGTCAAGGATTATAAAAAATGATAGCAGATAATTAGATTGAGGATGAAAAGTAATTCAGATTTGATGGTGAAGTAGATGTGGAAGATCAGAAGAAGATTGTAGTATCTCAAGTTGATATTGACTAGGGAATAATAATAGATGTCTGGTACTAGGATATTATTTACTATCTTTTACAAAATTAGTACCCTAATTGGATGAATAGTTCACAGCATAGGGGACTCAAAGTGAAGTGTGAATCCTATATGTTACATGATAGAAAATTACACAAGAGGAACTATGACGAAATTTTCTTAAAGTGTTTGGGACGCAAGGAAGTAAAATAGGTTTTGTAATAGTTCAATGATAAATATGGCATAGGGCATGGTTTTGCAGAAGCAACTGCTCATATGAATTTTAAGATCAGGTTATTTTTGGTTGACGATATTCAAGGATACTTTTGAACATGTTCAAACTTTCCATATTTTCCAGACTATTGCTAATAGATAAAGACATCCTGCAATGCCATTACAACCAGTGTTTGAGGTACACCCCTTCGCAAAGTTGGGGCTAGATTTCATTGGTCCAATAAAACCACCATCGTCAACTAGACATACTTTTTTTCTCACAGCTACTGATTATTGTACATGTTGGACAGAAGCTAAGACTTTTAGAAATTGCATAGCTAAGGTGGTTACAGACTTCTTGGAAGAACACATTGTTACCAGATTTGGGATGCCATTCTTTCTAGAGTACAATAACAGATCATTCTTTGCATTGGTATTCCTTACTCAATGGGCACTAGAAAATTAGGTTATTATCAAGTTTTCTTCAAATTATTATCCACAAGGAAATGGTGTAGCTGAGTCTACAAATAAGAACTTGATCACAGTAATAAGAAGTTTGTTGAAAAAGAATCCTAGGGATTGGCATACTTAACTCAAATATGTGTTATAGATAGACCGAGTCAAAGTCAAGAACACTTTGGGGACCTCTCCATATCTACTTGTCTATGGACAAGAACCAGTATTCCCACTTAACCTCAAGATTCCTATTTTGAAATTTATGAGTGGGTATGTTGAAGATGCTAACAAGGTACAAATCAGATTGATGAACCTTTTAGAGATGGATGAAAAATAGATAGCTACTTTGGAGCATATGGTGAAACATCAAGCTATCATCAAGAGGTGGTTCAACAAAAGAGAGCCACTATAAATTCTTTTAGAATATCTAACCTTTTCTACTTTGGGACAAGGCAAAAGAAAATCTAGAGAACCACATTAGGTTTCAATGCTTGTGGGTCGGTCCTTATCAGATCGTGGAAATTCTAGGAGAAAACACTTTTAAGCTGAGTTCTTTATAGGGGGAATTGGTTCCATTGTCAGTCAATGGGCAATTTCTAAAGCATTACTTTGAAGCCTAAAAGATAGATTTAAAAATTTTAAATAAAAAAAATTATTTTCTGCAAGTGTGTTTCTTTTTGGTTGGGTGTTTTTTTTTAGTTGTTCATTTGTTTTCAAAGTTTCATCATTCCAGGGGCTAGGTGCATTCAATATTTTATCTTGACATAACTTATTAACCATTCTTTTGGTTCCAATTTTTGTGAAAAGGTATTTCTTTGTCAAAACATTTATATGATTTTTTTCTTATACCAATTGGGAATGAATGTTACTTGCAGTAATAGAGGACTTTCAATCTTGAATTCAGAATTGTAGATCAACAAGTTCTACACACTTTGCAAATTTAAAGATCAATTATCTTAGGTGTTTTCTAACCAAGGTTGAAGGTAGCAAGGGATAGTCCAAACCCTATCGGTTCAAATAGAAGGGTCTTCTCAAAGGAATTGCTAAGATCATTGTTTGGCATGAGAGTTTCTAAAAGTTCTTAAAAGAGGAATGCATGGGATGTTCAAAAAAGATCAAATTTGAGAAATGATACCAATGTCTTGGCTACATAGTCTAAGCATGGCTAGTCAGGGTACAAAAAGAAAAAAAAAAAGATTTTAAGAATGAAAGATTCTATAAAGTCTGAGAAAGGTAATTTAACTATAAGGATATGCACTCTAAATAAGCTATCTTGTATCAAAACAATTGCTTCATCAAAGAATCAAATGGTGACATTATGAGCTACATGAAGAAATTATTCAAAAAATTACCTAGGACTTCAAATGAAAAGTGACAACCCATTAAGAGCTCGTAAAACTAATTCTCTCATCTAGTTAGACAAAGGATTGATAAACAACTTTCATGTAGATTCCCAATGAATGGACCAAAAGGGGTGGAACATTATTTCTGAGTTGTTAGAAACTTCTGATAAACTACATTCTAAGATGTTGAAGTAAATGGATACACTTGAGACACACTAAACTTGAAGATTCAAAATTCTGAGGTTTTGATTGTAAAGTGACTCAAAATATGCTTGAGAGTATTCAAGATTTAGTTGGTGTTAGGCACATGTCAGAGGAATGTTTGTTGATGAAGAAATTCCTTGGTCATTTCTTCCTTTTCATTGGGGCTATTTTTTGTGGTTTCATAACACATGCACCATTTTGCTTAGAAATGGGGACCCCCTACTTTATTTTTCAACTTTCTAAATCCCTAGTCTGGGGTTTGATTCTTTTTTAGGGTTTTGCTAACCTTTTTTTTGTTTGATTTGGGTCTCATCTTGAAAACCTAGATTTCAAAAACCAAAATTCTGAGGGAGCCATTTTTTGCAAGAAAAAATGGCGCACTTGTGCACCTCCCCAGGTGCACTAGTGCACCAAAAAAAGTGAAGTGAAAGGCATTTCTCCTTTGGTAATGCACAGTTGCACAATTGTGCATCACCAAGGGGTGCGTTGAGTCTTGGGTCTATAAAACTTGGGACCCCCACCCCTTCCTCATATTTTTTCTTTGCTCTAAGTTCATTATTTCGAACCAGTGTAGCTCCCTAGGTGTGCCTCATCTCCTTCATTCGACCTACACACAAAGGACAAACAACATAATGAATAAAATATTCATTAGAAGGTGTGCAACTACGCACCTATCTAGTTGCCCAGTTGTGCACCTTTTTTTGCATTTAACATAACATAAAAAAAACTAAAGCTAAAACTCTAAGACTAAAACCTTCACCAAGTAAGGTGCACAGTTGTGTACCTCACTTAGAATAAGAATCCTTTGTGTTATAAGGCTATGTATGTGGCACACCCATTAGGTGCACTAGATGAACACTCTAATTATTAAAGGAAGGTGCACCTAGCACACCTCTAAGGTGGGCTAGATGTGCCTTTTTTTGCATTTCAGGGTAAAAATTGGGTTTTTTAATAGTTTTCTTTTTTGGGGTTTTTCGTGTTGTCGTTAAGGTTTGTGTTAATTGATTTTTCTTCAACTCTAGACTAATAGACATTATTTTTGTGTAGATTTCAATGGCTTCTTCATCATCCTCCCTTGCTACAAAGATGGTCCCAAAACTAGTGGTTTTCAAGTTTCAAGGTATTCCTACAAATTCACACTTCCAAGATAATTATTCAGAAATCTAGGATACCGAACTTGGTCATACAAACTCGAACACATTCCTAGTGTTATGCAACAAGCCCATAGAAAGGTCCCCGTTGATATCTACTATAATCCAATCAGGACTAGTTAATGTTGCATCACATCTAGTATTAGTACAATCTTCAAAATTGATCATGACACTAGTGGAGAATTATGTTTCTGAAGAAAGGGTCATCAAGAGTATAATTGGAGAGATCGTGCTAGATCTCTAACCTAAGAACATAGAGAAGGTGTTCCATATTTCAAGAGAAGATTAGTTTATGAGGTTAACCTATCACCAGGCAAAAAGATGGTACAATGAACATGTAGAGGAAGAATCCAAAATCATCTAGTCTTCATACCTCATTGACAAGACTCCTCTAGGGCATAAAGCAAGAAAAGTGGACATGACAAGGGGTTACATGAAAGAGAATATTGGATATTCTATAATACTCTTGAGTAAAGTTCTGGGGTTACCAGCGTTGGGACACCTAAACATATGGATGGTGCATTTTATTGGAGACTATCAAAACAACGAAGATGCCAATTGATTCGGCTTTGATTCTTAGTGAGAACTTGGATGAGTAGCTATTGGTGATTAAGAATAACTATAAGTTCTACATGGCATCCTATTTGGTGTACCTACTAGCTACAAAGGCAACAGATTATCCAAGGTTTTTTAAGAAGGGAAATATACAAGATGCAAATGCATGGCCCTATATAGTATATCCCCAGTTAGTGAAGAAAAAGCTTCCAAAGCATAGCAAGGGATACAGGATAGTGAATGATGCATTTTTATTCACAATTATCCAGTTCATTGAAGGGGATTATGTGAAAAGAATGTCAGATGAGGCAACTACAAAGATTTCAGAAGTCAAAACCTACTACATCCAGTATTGAACATTCACTTATTTAAGGGTAGCAGGTACCACTATCAATCCCAAGAAGCTCCCTAGGTATCCAAGTGACAGACTTATATTGTTGGAGAGTGCTCAACAACTCCTGTCTACATATGACAGAGTTAGGAAGTAGCATAAGATAACCTAGGTTTGGCCCATTACAATAGGACTATTTAGTGTGGTTTGGAGATAGGATATTCCATCTTTTGAGTCTGAGTGGGATAAATATCCTTTGGATGAATATAATTCTCCTCGGGCCTATTTTGATAACATTGGAAGAGTGCAGTATTTGGCTGGCAAGACATTTCAACATGAAGATGCAACTGAGGATCATTGGATGAACACAATAGACAACTATGATATATGAATAATCGATTGTTGTAGGATGACTCTCTATCTGGAAACTAGTTCTTTGGAGATAAAAGTTCCTTTAAAGGTTGTGCAACAACATACTAAAGATGTCCTTGATCTATTGTTCAATAGGGACAAGATTGGTGATCAACCCATTATGAATGTTGAAATTGATAAGGAGGAAAACTTAGATATTAATCATAGGGCCAAGCATGTCATCAAACTAGCCAAGGATTAGATAAAGAGACCTTTCAAATTGGATCCAATTTCACAAGCGATAGTCTTCTATGCTATAGCCTGCCTAGCAAGAGGTCAAGGAACTAAGGTAATAGTTCCCACTTTTATAGCTTAGTTCCGAGTGAGGCTAGAAATAGTGCACCAACTTGATAGAGAAATTGGATATTATAGGGCTCAAAAAGGTAAAGGCAAGAGGAAGAGGACTTCTCACAAACAAGTTGAGCTAGAAGAGGGATCCACTCAAGCACCACCATAGCTTGAGGCAGAAAATGTACAAGGGATAGAGAATGTGGAAGTTACACTAGCCTAGGATAATCCTCAAGTACCAGCAGTTGAACAAGGGCAAGGAGGAGCTGAAATAGAAGTACAAGAAGCATTCCACCTCAACAAGAGGTAAAAGCCTCCCCATCTGCTCCTAAGAAAATAAAGATCAAGACTCTAATCAAGAGGAGACAAAAGGTGATTAGGAGAGTTATTCCTTTCCCATCATTCCCAGAAGTTATCCTAGAAAGAGAGGAAGAAGAGGATGATGAGGATAAAAAGGATAACCTTCCTTTGAATTGGAGGACTCATCTTGCTAGAGCTACAGATTTGGAATGGAGAAGAAGCTCCACAATTACACCACCATCCATTCTTGAGTAGCCTATTCAATCTACTACATCAAAAGATGAATTGTAGCAATGGATTGATGAGTAGGAGGGCGAAGGCACTAATGTCTTTTAGATGTTAGATTTTGATTTCATGTTGGTTGGAACTAAATTAGTAGGAGATAAAATAAGGGATACTCCAACTAATCAATCTCAATAGGAGGATTGGAGTTAGTTGCGACCTCAGATACAAGGACCCAAAATAGCTCTACCATTGTCAAATCAGGCTACATTTTGCATGGATAAAGGTTATGCTACTCCTCTCCCTCTGAGCGATGAAGAAGAATAGGTTCAAGAGGAGCAAGAGGAAGAGACACAAAAAATACCCATCAATGAAGTGTCCAAAGAAGGGAAAATATGTGAAGAACCTCAGCAGACTTCCTAAGACATAGTGGTGAGAACTGTGGACTCTACAGATACAAAGACTCCCAATGTACATCTCTCACAAAAGGAGAAAACTCTAGAGAGGAGTAATAAGGGAAAGGACATAGAAGAAAAAACTCCTTCCTCATCAAAAGGAAAATCTCCAATGGAACATGTTCCAAGATGGTTGAGGAAAGAAGTGATTAGAAACAAAAGGTAGCAATACACTACTAAGGAAGAAGATATAATAGAATTGATTGAAGTTCTCAAGAAACCTGAGTCACCACCAAAGGATGCACAGGCATTGGCCTTTATCATGAGTGAATAGAATCTAGACTTGTTTGCACATGTTTCTATTCCTCCTCCACATGCAAATGTTGAGGATTTGACTCGAAGAGATTATCAAATAAGGGAGGTTATGCTTGGAAAACCCATGTTGGACATTCCTAAGTTGATGGTGACAACTAGAATCAAAGAAGTGTTTAAACACTTAGAATAGGATGGGGTAGAATTCATAACACTTCAAAAATAGAATGAGATCCTAAAAGGATATCTGAACAAAGTTGTTGGTCCTTTAGATCCTGAAAATCCTGAGGAGACTTTAAATGTAGCACTAGAGAAAAGAGATAAGGAGACAGTGTAGTCAGACCCATTTTTGAAAGCTTGTCAGCAACAATGAGAAATTTTTGAGCAAAAAGGTGTGTAGATTATTCAAGGAAATATTAAGCTACTACACCATATGTAGAATAATGTAGATAAGCTAGTTGCCATTTTGAATCAAGATTTTGGATTGATGGATGAAGTACATACCTAGGGAAAGGACTTGCATGCACTACAGTCAATCAAGGGTCAAAGATATCAAATGTTAATGGAGGTATATATAGTGGAAGAGTTAGATAAAGTTGATAATTGGATAGAAAATATTGTGGATGGCAATAAAGTAATGGAAACACTACATGTGGAGATTCATAAGCTCAAGGACCAAACCCAAGAGAAAATTTTTGAGGCAGAGAAACATTATAGTGATGCATGTTTAGATATTTTTGAGGATGATGAAAGGGATCAATTGATGACTATGGAGGTAGTTGTTGAATAGTTTCAAAAAAAATTGAGAAGGCTTCTAATGATGATGATATTAGATAGGCATTCAGAATTGAAGAAGCATTACTAGACTTGGATGTGAAACTAGGAGATTTTGCTGAGACTTGCATGTTGATCTCAGATTGGTTTTGACTAGTGAGTGTCTATACACTTAAGTCATTTACTTAGTTCATGTAAAATAAGTATTATATGCTAAGAACAACATAGTGCATGTTGAGTCCATAGTGAGTGTCGAGTCACTCATGTGCTAAGTCACTCAAGTGCTGAGCAGATAGTGTATACCGAGTGATTTAGGAATCAAATAAGCAATGCATGTCGAGTCATTTAGATGTCAAGTCAAAGTATAGAAATTAGTATATATTGAGCATTAGAGACTTCATATGCTGAGTAAGACAATTTTTTCATAATTGTTTGTAATGGCACATACTACTATGTAAACCATTTTTGAGCCAACTTAGAGATTGAATTACGATATTTTGGAGATAAGGATGAATCTTAAGTTGGAGTTCCTATAGATTGCATGCATCAAATCAGGTAAAGGGAAGGTTTAAGTGGAAAAATAGATGAATCACAATCATTGATTCATACCTAACCCTAAGTCACCAAGGTCTTCTTAAGGATGACAAACCCTAAACTTCATATGTGTGTAAAAGGATTGAAGAGAGAAGTTTGCATGTGCAAATAGAGCATTCATGGTGACCAAGGTGTTGTGAATTCAAATTGCATTGCAGAATTAGTTAAAGGAGAATAGAGGAAGGGAATAGCATATAGTAGAGAGACATCTAATCAAGAATGTCATGTCCCCTTTTCAAATAATTAAAAATAATAATCTTTGCTAAGGAAGGCAGGCCCAAAAAGGTGAAGTTTCGGAAAAAGGGGATAAACTTTGGAATCTAATGGGCTAATAAATGAAAATTATTATTAAAATATATTTTATTTACCCCTCTTGGACGTGAATTAGGGTTATGCCCTCTTTTAAGGGGTTTGGAGGCATTTTGGGCTCATTCCAGAACTTGATTTTTGCTCATTTCTTTGTTATTCTTCAAAGGCTGCCAAACCTGTGGAGAAGGAGACCCAAGAATGGGAGTTTTCAGATTTCTAGGAAGGCTAAGGATGGGAGTTTGAAGCCATTCCATGTGCATGCTCATGCAAATTTTTTCTTTGTGCTGAACAGTGTAGAATTGTGATTTTTCGGGTGTGTTTTTTGTAAGAGTTTGGTGTTTCCGGTTGAGTATTTCATATCAGTTTGGGTTGATGCTGTATTTCAGACTTTTAGATGTTAAAATAGAGCTAAATATATGTATTTGGTCATTATTATACTTCTGTGATAGATTATTAGTATTTTTGTGGTGTTTTCGGGCTATTCTATGTTGTTTTCGGGAGCCTGATGAGCATTGTTTTTATCCTCTGTTTGGGAGCTGTTGTGTAAATGTTATAAAAATTTGAAAATTTCATTTTGTATGCTGTTATGCTGCTGAATTTTCTATAAAAATTTCCACTTTCAGATTTACTAATAATATGTGAAGCTGTGAAGTTTTTGGCACTATTTTCGGCATACCCGATTTGGGGTTTATTGAGAAATTGGTGGATCTTTGAAAGATTGGTTGTTTGATCTTAAAGATATTATTAGAGTATTGAAATATCATAAAAAATTAAAGAAAGGGACATTTTAGTGGTATCAGAGCTATGATCTTGCCATCCTGAGGGTTTGTAGAAGTTTGCATGTCAGTTTTGACAACTACCCAAATCTTGCATGTCAAAATTTATGGTTGCATGCTACTTCTAATCATTTGCATGTTAGTTCTTGGTGAATTTGGTGGTTGCATGTTGCTTCTAATCAGCTGCATGTCAAAATCTATGGTTGCATGCTACTTCTAATCAATTGCATGTTAGTTCTTGGTGCTTGAAGAAATTATAACCTATTGGGGTTACACTCTACTTTATCCAGAATGGATAGGTATAGTATAGAGTCTTAGAGGACACAATCTTGGACAATTGATATCCAAAGTCAGAACAGTAGAAAGGATGGTTATTTAGACATTCAAGATAAACTTAGGAAAATAAGCCATGACATGTCTGAACAGTTGGTTGAGCACCACCATATAATGAATGACATGTTGTTCGACCCAGCTAAGGTGGATAAGTTGACTGGATTTCTATTTGGAAAATTTTCTCACAGGGCAGATGACACAATTACCAAGAACTTGCATGAGGAGTTTGAGAAACTAGCTTATAGCCAGGTTGAGGTGTCAAATTCTACTCCGCCACAAGAGGTAGTGAGAAAGGATATTACGCAGATTGATAGTAAAGGTCAACTTGATACTCAAATTGAGACAATTGTATATAGGTCATCAAAGGGTGATGTCATAGGTATTCAGGATGGTATAGTTACAACAGGTAGTGACTACAGTGTAGTGGGTTCAGATGATGATTATGAGGATGTTGTTGTGCATGATGGTGAGATACCTGGAAGAGATGAGCAAACATTGAGCATTCATGACTTTGCTGAGAAAGAGTACCAGGCACAGTTAGATGCTTCAACACATGAGGTTGAGGCTAGTAGTACTTCACATGATTTGTCCAGCCAGCTAAAAGTGAACAAAGACAATATTGTGACTTCATTATCTCATCATGATAGGTATGTGGAGTTAGTTGGTATTGGTCATATTACTTAGGTGAGGAGTTTTCTTGAGTTACCAGCTAATCCTAGTTTACAGATATGGACTCGAGATTGTTATATTGGCGTTTGGGATTCAGTTGACTAGAGATCTTTAACACTTTTTGGTAGCAGTGTTTGTTTGGGTGCTATCATGGATTTGATTAGTAGATTGCACGATGTTGTCTTTTCTTGTGCTAGTAGCTTGTTCGATGTTGGTATTAGTTTTTATACACTAGTGTTGGGCTTTGTTCATATATCCAGTTGACCATACTTGCTGGAATGTGTTGATGATCTTTCATATTTGGCAGTGTGTACAAATGAGTCCCAGGATCATATTGGCATTGATGACATCCAAGAGGATGCAGTGGGCAGTTTTGAAGACTTAGTTTCCTTGGAAATTTCTTTTGGTACAAAGGATTTGGACAACAGTGCTATAGTTTTTGATAATCCGTATGTTTATATGAGCTTTGGATTTGATTCATAGGATATGGATGGTAATACTCTAGAGACTAGTAACTTTGAGGATATTCCTTTAGACAGTACATCAGAGGAGGTTTATAGGAGATAGTCTAGACAATGCCATCATGTGTCTAATCAGTTGAGAGTTAGTGAGCAAGACATTGCTATCGCTTGCTAGCATTTCAATGCTACTCTCAGTTGTTAGCAATTTATGGATGGGGTTCTCTTACTAGTGATAAGCAGGAAGGCAGTTATCTTTCCTTGATAGAGATCCACTCTTTATGGGAGGCTATTCAGATTTTGATACAGAATTATATGCAGTTGGTAGCTGATAGAGATTATCTTATGGAGTGGGGGAGTATAGCATATGACACATTATTGGCCAAGGAAGATGAGGTGAGTGAGCTTACTCAGCAACTCAAAGTGACTTCTAAGATTCTTGAGAGTATATAGTTGGCTTTCAAGGAGTCATAGTTTCATTTGGCTAAGGTGACCATGGAGTTAGAGCAACTACAATCTTTACTAGATTCTATACAGTCACAAGCTATGGTGTTTGGTGATCTGAGGATGTCCATGGTCAAGATTGTCAAAGATAGTGGAGATGGCGATGCATCCATCTTTGATACTAACATTAGCATATTAGGTTCATCCCCACTAGAGTCAGGTTCAGTTGAGTTGGGTGCTGCAACAGATTGTTGTGGTATGCCTGACATGGTGGTGACCTCTAGTACTAATGGCATGAAGACTAGAGATGTTGTATCAAAGACCATGTGTGATGTTGGTGAGCTGACAGTTGGCATGGTTCCTGCCAGTAATACTACTCCCTTGGTGATGTCTTCAGAGGTAGTAGTTAGTTCCAACCTAGTTAGTGATCAATTATAGTTAGCTACATCTGGATTGCAGTCTGAGCCACTGACTGAGATTGGCGCATTCTATCAACATTACATTGTGAGGTATGCTCATCAATTCACCTTTGATCATGTTGATGAGATGATGATACAGAGATGTACTTTGGTTCCTAGTGCTTATCATCAGTTATGGGATAGTTTGATGCCTCAAGATGAGAGTTGTGATGGGCACAACATGGTGATAGGTCCTACAGTTGATAGCTTGATAATACATGACTTAGAGCAGGAGTTTTGGAGTGATGCTTCAGCAGGTGTTGTTATTGATTCTACTCCTTTGGCTATGATATCTCCTGACTTAGCTGGTGATCAGTCACAGTGGGTTGTATCACTTGTTCATGGTGAGTTTTTTACTGAGGTTGGTTTTTTTTATCAACATTATATTGCAGGGTATGTACATCAATTAGCATTTGATCCTTGTGCTGAGGAGTTGATGGCAGACAAACTTGGTTTGGGTTCCATTTCTTGTTGTTTATCTTGTGATGGCTTATCACCATCAGGGGTGCATGGGAGTTATGGTTATGAGATAGTGACCGGTGACCTATAGATTTGTGTTGACTACAGGAATTGTACAATGTGTGGATTCTCCATACTTGGTACAGTTTCATTCGGGAGCATTCACCATTGTTGCAGAGTTGGACTGTACATTCTGTATAGGCCAGTGGGATGCATTGATGGTATTTACTATGTTGGCAATTTGATTTGTCCACTTTACTTGAGTTTTGATGTTCTAAGAGTTTGTGTCTCGTGGGTTTCTAATTGTGGAAGTTGTGACTTTGGAGTTTGGTTGAGCAGTAATTGTCAGTTTGATTATGGATTCCTCTTGGTTATATTGCAGAGGATATTGTAGGAGCCTTTGTTAATTGACAATAGTATAGTTCATGACTACATTTGGGATCTAGGTGGATTGATTGGTCTATTTTTCAGCCATTTCTTGAGGACAAGCAATATTTGGAAGGGGAGGACTTGTCATGTCCCCTTTTCAAATAATTAAAAATAATAATCTTTGCTAAGGAAGGCAGGCCTAAAAAGGTGAAGTTTCGGAAAAAAAGGATAAACTTTGGAAGCTAATGGGCTAATAAATGAAAATTATTATTAAAATATGTTTTATTAACCCCTCTTGGACTTGAGTTAGGGTTATGCCCTCTTTTAAGGGGTTTGGAGACATTTTGGGCTCATTCCAGAACTTGATTTTTGCTCATTTCTTTGTTATTCTTCAGAGGCTGCCAAACCTGTGGAGAAGGAGACCCAAGAATGGGAGTTTGTAGGTTTCTAGGAAGGCTAAGGATGGGATTTTGAAGCCATTCCATGTGCATGCTCATGCAGAGTTTGCCTTTGTGCTGAACAGTTCAGATTTGTGATTTTTTGGGTGTGTTTTTTGTAAGAGTTTGGTGTTTCCGGTTGAGTATTTCATATCAGTTTGGGTTGCTGCTATATTTCAGACTTTTATATGTTAAAATAGAGCTGAATATATGTATTTGGTCATTATTATACTTCTGTGATAGATTATTAGTGTTTTTGTGGTATTTCTGGGCTATTCTATGTTGTTTTCAGGAGCCCGATGAGCATTGTTTTTATCCCCCATTTGGGAGCTATTGTGTAAATGTTATACAAATATGAAAATTTCATTTTTTAGGATGTTATGCTGCTGAAATTTATATAAAAATTTCCACTTTCAGATTTACTAATAATATGTGAAGCTGTGAAGTTTTTGGCACTATTTCCGGCATACCCGATTTGGGGTTTATTGAAAAATTGGTGGATCTTTGAAAGATTGGTTGTTTGATATTAAAGATCTGATTAGAGGCTTCAAATATCATACAAAATTAGAGAAAGGGAAATTTCAAAGAAGGATCAAGAATACATCAGTTTAGAGGTGATCTATTATCAAGCAATAGGTGCTAACCTTAGGATCAATGCTAAGACATTCTAACAAGTGAATTAGTTAAATCTCTTAATAGAGTAGTCCTAATAGGCTATATTGAAATCCTCTAACAAGGTTCTTACTTAACTATGTGTTAAATTCCTTTAACAAGGCACACTTCTAATAGGGTGTTGAAATCCTTTAACTAGCTAAGACCTAACAGTTTCTGTAAGCCTTTAATAGGGCAGCCCTTTCACAGGGTAGATCATGTCTCATGATCAAATATTGTAACCTTCATTGGATACACTTTATTACTACAATACTAAAGATTTTTGGGTTTCATCCCCACCCCAATTTTACCTTCTCATTGGAGGGTTTCTAGGTAATCATATTTGGTGTCATATGTGTGTGAATGCTTACTTGTTTACATGATTTAGATGTACATGCTTTACATGGTATTTTAGTTTACATATTGAATGTATGATATGGATGTATGGTGAATGTTTTGTTGGTCAAAGTTTAAAGTACTGATTCATGTGCCCCCTACCACCCCCCACCCCCCCCTCTCAGAAGTTTACCTTTCCTATTGTAATTCCAACAATTAGTATCAGAGCCCAGTTCTCTAAAAGAGAAGCTTTGCAACATTAAGGAAAGATCTTGGAAATGGAAGTCTACAAGTTGAGAAAGATTATTGAGAATCAAGAGATTGAAATACGTCTCATTCTACATCAACTGAATCAAGCAAGAGAAGATTTAAAGAAATCTTTAAAGAGAAGGAAGGAACTATTGAGGAGAATGAAACACAATACAAAGAGATGGACACTACTAAGCTATTTTTTAATGGAGACTCCAATTAATTTGATGCAGTAGTTGAAAATCTAATGGAAAAGAATAGAGCCCAGGCTGAAGAAATTAGAAATCTCAAGTTAAAGCAAGAATCACAAGCCATACTACTATGTGAGGTGACTAAATAGAAAAAGAAAGCTATAGAAGAAAAATTCATGATTGAAGATGACAAAATAGTTTTGACCAATAGACTAGAAGAGAAATCATCAGAGCTAACTAAGATTTCTAACATGCAATTGGATACTTTGAGTCAAATGATGAATGTAAACTATGAGTTGAATGTCAAGAACATTGAGATAACAACATTGAATTTGAAAAATGAGCAATTGGCTAATGGCCTAAAAAGGGAAAAGGAATTCGCTAAAAGTTTCAATAAACCAAGTGAAGCCATCAAATACTTTGAGCAATTAATGATATCTCCAAGGCCTAACAACAATACATCTGGATTGGGATACACAAGTACTGAAGAAGAAGAGTCATCTATAAGTGTTGAAGAAAGGAGTAACAAAGGTAAGAATTCCAAACCTACTTGTCATAATTATCGTAAGAAAGGACATACTGCTAATGTGTGCAAAAGCAAGACTATAGATCAGGATGTCAAACATAAGAGCATGGTTCACTATCATAAGTGCAACAAATAAGGTCATTAGGCACATAAATGTAGAACTAAGACCATGCACACTCAAAGATTTGAAGGATATTGTTATAACTATCATAAGTATGGACATGGAGCTTTTGAGTGCAGATCCAAACCCATGTGGTCATCAAACAAGCAAACAAAGGTAAAGAACAATGGCAACTCTTACAACTGGGATTACAATGCAAAGTGTAGCTATCATTATTATCAAGAATATGAACATGTTCTTGAGAATTGTATTAGAACACACTTTAGAAGTGACTAAAAAGGTGGTTGAGTCAAACCACATGTTTTAGCTATTTGAAGATTGGTCACATCAATCGATATTGTCCAACAAGGTCAAAGGCACCAAGTTGTGAGTTCAATAAAGGAAAAGGCAAGGTAGATATTGAAGATATCAAGGATGAAATGAACAACACATGGAAGAAAAATGAGAATTGTAGCACATCAAGTGGAGAAGGGATCAATTCACCCAATGGGTCAGATGATCACACCTCATTAAACTAAGTAGCCAAAAGGTCTATGGGAGTGATATTCAAAAGTTATATTATACATCAGTTCCAAAGGATTTAGTTTTAAAAATATTACATTAGCATAAACAAAGATGCAAGATGTTATTAGGAATTAAAGAAAAATCTTATAGTTTCTCATGTTACTACCGAGCATGAAAATTTTACTATGTGTGTCGAGTGAAATGCTAGAGGATGTCGAGCTAACAGACTGGCTAGTTGATGTCAAGCTCATAATGGTTGTCAAATAAATGAAAAGACTAATCGATGTTGAGTGAGATTGAAATTAGTTAATGTCAAGCTTACAGCTATATAAGCACTTAGCCTTAATTGCAATACTTTGAAGAGGTATTTGATCAATTTCAACTCATTTTACATTATTTCAAAATTGAAAATGAACAAGAAGAGCAAGAGGTAATCTGGAAATTCATCCAAAGAAATTGCAGGAGATTTGAATAGAAATTCAACAACATTTCATAAGATTTTGCAAAGTATTTATTGTGTGTGGAGCTACGCTATTTGAAAATTATGTAAACCCTAGTTCTATAAAATCGCGTCTAGTTCAAAGGGTGTAGAGGGTAAGGAGGTTTTGAATGTTTAATTGTTTAGCAATGAGGTCAAACAATCAATTTTCAAGGCCATACCTAATATTGCATACAAACAAGATCCCACTAGTGTGTTATCCATGATACCACCGAAAGTTTTAATGGTTCAAGATATTAGAAAATGTTACAGCTATAAGATTGGGAGTATTGGAGACATGGAGATTGGACAAGCATATGATAGACTATGTAAAAATGGTGTATTAAGGGAAGAATTCAAAATTGTTGAAAAGAAAGGGTTAACTCGTGCCCTAGATTTCCCATTTTTTTTCAAAACCAAATGGATCAGGATTGTATTGAGCAGGATTCATGATAGTTCACTTTGGTTAGATAATGACCCCATCAAAATCACCAAAAGAATAATCCATAGGGTAACATGGTATCCAACCCTAGATTAGCCTAAAAATTTGAGGAGCGATTCAAAAGAGGTTATTGAAAAGAATACAGGAGCTAAGTGGAATAAGAGAGGAATGACAATTAACACCATCATAGATCCATTGATAGACTTTGCAATAAGGGTAATTGCACATAAGTTTTTCAAATCAAGTAGATTGAACAATGTGCCCTGTATTGTAATGGATGTGGGTTACAAGATTTTCATGAAGGATCACACATATGATCTTGTTGATCTATAGTTATAGTAATTGATCTAAAACCTAGGAGCACTAAGGAAAACAAAGAGTTCTCAATGCAAATTTGGATCTATCTTGATATGTATCTTCTTCTATGTTCAGAACACATTTCCTACATTTGGCACTATGGCATGGAAGACAAATAGGTATGTGGCAGTACAAATAGGTAAGTTATTGAACAACTAGGTGAGAATTTTGAGTCAGTAATGACAAGTTACTTTGAGGATTTCAAGAAATCTATGAAAAAGAGATTGAGGATTTTAGTATCATTAGTGGAACAAAATTATGATGGTGTTTGTTTCCTAGTTGATGTTGATTATACATTTGTTCAAGTAGCAACTCCAAGGGTAAGATGGCTAAGGCCATTAGGCTATGAAATTAATGTAGATGAGGCCTCTATAGTCATAATTGCATTACTTATAGAAGATATAGATAAAGATGCCAAAGCATTTGGAAACTATGAGATGGCCAAATCTAATATTTCCATGCAACTAAAGACCACCTCTGTCATAAAGAAAAAGGATAAATTAGTAAAGAAATTGAAAGCTAAATTTGGTGAAGTTTCTGAGTAGGAAGAGGAGGACAGTCAAACCCAAGCACCACTTGCATTAACACAAGGATAGGGTGAAGATTAGGAAGAGGAAGAGACAAAAGTTGTAGAAGGTGTCAAGGAAGAAGAAGCCGAGGAAGCACCTACTCCAACTAATAAGAAGAAGAGAAAGGCTAAGGGACAAGTAGTGACAAGACCCAAGAAGACTATCAAACCAAGCCAGCCCAAACCTATAGCACCTACCACAAGGGCTAGTGCACATGTCACTACACAAAAGGCAAAATAGAAGACCAAACCTACAGAGCAAGAAGGAGGAGCATTGAAAAGACCAAGGAGAAAGTACATTGCTCAAGTTGAATCTAGTGAAGAAAGAATAAAATCTGATGACAAATTCCAGTTCCAAGTGGTGAGTCATGATCCAATTTCATATTTAGACAACCTATGTGAGAATGTTAGAAATCGTACAGATTTATTAGGATTTTCTCACATTGATTTTTATAATCTTGGAAAGTTGAAAAGAATCAAGTGGAGGATGCTATATATGCCATGATGGAAAATTATAAGAAAGCCCCTCTAGAGATTGCAAACTCTATGCCTAAAAGTTTATATGAAAGAGTGGAGCATAAATGGCATTATTGTTTGAACCTAGAAAGATAGATTAGGGAAACATCACTTGCTCAAGTTATGCCTGAACTTAGCAAGGCACAAATTGCTAAAGTAGTAAAAACATATGTTGATAGATTTTTCTCAAAATATAAAGCCTTCAACATATTACAAAATAACATTGAAGATGTTGTAAAGAAGTCAAAAAAGATGTGGAAAGTCACATATGGATTAGCTACAGTAAAAGAAGGAGAATAGGAGCCTATTGAGGTTAAGGATGATGAAGATGATGAAAACAATGAAGGCATAGTTGAGGGAGGTATAGAAATGAATATAGATGATGAAAAAATAGCTAAGAAAGAGCAGCAAGAATAATAGTGTACAAGATACACAATTTCCTAATGTCAGACCTCAACAAATATCAAGTGTAAATACTAAAATAGTGATAGTGAAGGATGTTTCTGATCTCACTGCTTAGAACATCAACCCCCTAATAGAGGAAGATCTAAAAAAGATACTAGATCAATCTACACTATAGGCTAAACTATGTGATAACCCTATTTTGGTGAGTGTAGATGAAATTTAGAAATCAGTGACTAACACTACAAGGGAAGAGGTGAAAACACAAGAATCACCTACCATCACCCCTCAAGTTACTAATGTACAACCTTTAGATAAAATACCAGAAGTCACATCTACAAAGGTTGATACAATTGGAAAGGATGTAGTGGAAACCCAAGGCACTACTAAAACACAAAGTCAAATAGGTTAGATAGACTTATCTACACCTCCAACACAAGTTCAAGGTGTAAGTCAAGGCATTGTTGAAAAAAAGGACAAGTCTAAAGAGATCAAGTTGACACCCAAGCTAAAGGAGCAAGCAGTAATTCAAGCCCTTGTAACTTTACTAGAATTTGGTACTCTTTCTAGTCACACTCTTCAAAAGCCAAGCATATATGCAACACCCTTGCAAATTTTAGTGCCAAGTCCAAGTTCATCAAAGGCAAAAGAGGTATTACAATATGGAGATGTAAGCCTTGATGAAGAAATTGTTTTGCCCAAATATGATTATGCCACAATGACAATAGAGTAGATGGGCATACTACAAGAAGCACTGGCTAGAAAGAAACATTAAGAACTGCTTAGAAGGGAGCATAGGTAGAAGCAAGCTTTGTTGGACATTATAGACATCTTCCTAGATGCATTTAATCTACCTACTCTAGATGAAACAAAGCCACTTACTGAACAATTGACACATATAATAGAAAAGGTAAGTGATACAAACCTTGATACTAATGCAAAATTATTAGAATGGTCTAAAAATAAATTTCAAAGTAAAGTGAATGAGGAAATATAAGGTGATATAGCACTTACACAAGTTGCATTGGCAACTAAGGTAGAAAGTGTGAAGAAGGTACTTGAGAACATTTTCTCACTGTACACCAAACTATGCAACTACACATTCTTTGCACAAGAGACAAGGAGTGACATTTTGAGTTTGGAAAGTCAAATTAATGCATCAGGTGCAAAATTGCCTATGACTCTAGCTCAAAGTGAGAAACATGTTAGAACTTTATTGCAAACCCAGAGTCAGTTAGCAGTATTATCTTCAGATGAAGCCAACATAAGGGCCAAACTAATTAGCATCCAAACTACATTGACTCCTCACATAGAGATTTTGCACAAGGAGTTAGGCTATACAGAAACTCTTATGAAGAAAGACCCCAATCTTTCTACATTAGATGGCCTAGTTCACCTTGCTATCGAGCTGGCTATCCAAATTAAGTCTTTGGATGTAGCATGTAAAAATTGGGATGCAACTCTTAAGATTATACTAGAGGTCCATAAATATTTCTTGGAAAAACACACTATCAGTGTATAACCCATTGAAATTAGTGTCAAAAAGGGAGAGATTAAGAAAAGGGAAGAGTGAGAGCAAAGCTAAGCAAAGGGGGAGAAAAGAAGAAAAAGTGTATCAGCTAAGACAAAGTAAGAGTAGAGCATGGGGGAGCAAGCATGAAATGAAAGAGTATCAACTAAGACATATTTACTCAGTAGGTGTACCATTTTGAGTACAGAATAGATCAAACAACTCAGGGGGAGTATAAGATTTTGAGGTATAAGTTGTTGCAAAATTTTGAAATTTTGAAGTTTTGTACATAAGCCGAATAAAAGATAACTTATGCTTGTAAGAACAAGGATACCAATGCGTGACCAAGTGTTTTTGACACTCATATCAAAGAAGGAGATTGTTGATCTCAGATTGGTTTTGACTAGTGAGTGTCTATACACTTAAGTCATTTACTTAGTTCATGGCAAACAAGTAGTATATGTCGAGCACAACATAGTGCATTTTGATTCCACAGTGAGTGCCAAATCATTCAAGTGCTAAGCAGACAGTGTATGTTGAGTGATTCAAGAGCTGAGTAAGAAGTGCATGCCGAGTCATTCAGATATCAATTCAAAGTATAGAAATCAATATATGTCGAGCATCAAAGACATAAGATGTCGAGTAAGATAGTTTTGTCATAGTTGTTTGCAATGGCACAAACTACTATGTAAACCATTTTTTAGCTAACTTAGAGATTGAATTACAATATTTTGGAGATAAGGACAAATCTTAAGTTGGAATCCCTATGAATTACATGCATCTAATTAGGTAAAGGGAAGGTTTAAGTAGAAAACTGGATGAATCACAGTCGTTGATTCATACCTAACCCTAAGTCACCAAGGTCTTCTTAAGGAGGACAAACCCTAAACTTCATATGTGTGTAGAAGGATCAAAGAGAGAAGTTTGCATGAGCAAAGAGAGCATTCATGGTGACCAAGGTGTTGTGAATTGAAATTGCATTGTAGAATCAATTAAAGGAGAACAGAGGAAGGGAATAATATGCAGCAAAGAGGTATCTGATCAAGAAGGATCAAGAATACATTAGTTTAGAGGTGATCTATTATCAAGCAACAAGTGCTAATTGTAAGATCAATGCTGAGACATTCTAACAAGTGAATTAGTTAAATCTCTTAATAGAGTAGTCCTAACAGGTTGTATTGAAATCCTCTAACAAGGTGCTTACTTAATTGTGAGTTAAAGTCCTTTAACAAGGCACACTTCTAACAAGGTGTTGAAATCCTTTAATAGGGTAAGACCTAACAGTCTTTGTAAGCCTTTAACAAGGTAGACCTTTCACAAGGTAGATCATGTTTTATGATTAAACATTTTAACCTTCATTAGATACACTTTATTACTGCAGTAGTGAAGATCTATGGGTTTCATCCGCACCCCATTTTTACCTTCTCATTGGAGGTTTTTTGGATAACCATATTTCAGTGTCATATGTCTATGAATGCTTACTTGTTTATATGATTTAGATGTAAATTATTTACATGGTATTTTAGTTTACGTATTGAATGTATGAAATAGATGTGTGGTGAATTTTTTATTGGTCAAAGTTTAAAATACTGATTCACCCCACCCCCCTCTCAGAAGTTTACCTTTCCTATTGTAATTATAACATTGCATCGAGGTGGGGAATTATAAATAGAAGGTGAAAGAAAAATATGAAGCCCTAGATTTGTCAGATGCAACTCAGGTCATTGAGATTATTTAGAAATTCAAGAGCAAATACCTAGACATAGCTCTGGTATAAAGGGGAATAAAACCCAAAAGCTAGGATTTCAATTTTGATACTTGGTGAAATTTTGCATTTTTTGAACCTACTTCTGAGGCTTGCAGGTGTGCCATGCATGCAAGTGTGTAGGTGCATCTTTTCAAAAATGTTCCAAATTTTTTTGAAGAATTTAGAGGTGTGCCGATAGTTAACTACCAGTTTTAAATTTAGAGTTTTCCATGCATCAAAAATGCATTCTAATGGAAGTTCAACTCCTACAAACACCTAATGAACATGGAGCTTCTATTTTTGGCACTTCCAGACACACCTACATCGTCTAAAGGCTTTCTTCTTCTTATTTTCTCATGCTTTCTTTTTTTTAAGACATGTAAAGGCTCATGCATCCATTTAATAATATAAATATGGATGTAGTCCTACTAAGCACCAATTAGAGAGTTAGTTTGTATATAAATAGATTTGTTTTATTAGTTTAGAAGAATATTTTTACATAAAGAGATATCTCACTCTCAATGAAAATTGAGCAAAAGATTTCTTATAAATTTAGGAATGTAACATGTATTCTAGGTTGTTGTTATTTTGATGCAATAATATATGCTTTTGGTGCTCGCATTTGGAGTGTAGTGATTCTTACCTAAGTGTGTTATATTTTGTGAATATATGTTCATGGAATGTAATTGAGCCAACAATTTTATTGTGTTATTTTGGCTATGAGATCTTTTAATTCTGGTGTTTGCTACAATTTTACAAATTTTGCTAACATACTTAGTTTGAGAAGAGATCATCATATTGTGCCTACATAACTTTTTGTCTCGCATGAGTGCACTTTCCATGGCCTTGTGATCTGATGAAAAGTAAAATATCTTATGGTTACTAAATTCCCATCGATGATTGCATTAGTGGAATTAAGGAAGTGTTGCTCCTCTTTTCATTGGTGTCCAAACGATCTTTTCAAAGGCTTAACTCACAGACGTGTTGTCTCTATAGTTTTTGTCTGTTAGGATTTTATTTTTAATGTTATTTTCTTAAACTTCTTGTAACCCTATCTTCATTATTTTATTTTACAAACACATGGTTAATTTAGGAATTCATATAGTTGCATTGTTAGATTGCATTCATTAAAAAACAAAAATATACAAAAATATATTTCTTTTATCTCGTTATTCTTTTTGAGATAGCAAGCAGATTCTACATCTTAGCTAAATTGTTCAAACCAGCAAAGGTCTCCTTGTGAACATTCACATTTATCTTCAACTGAGCGGATTCCATTAGGTCGCAAGATCACCAAAAACCTTGGAGTTGATCCCTAGATTATCTTTTCAAGCGGTGTTTGAAAGGATTCTTTCCATTAAGCATCTTGCAAAATGATAGCTCAACAAGTATCTCCTTTACTCTATGGAAAAATATATTAGTAAAAACATAAAGAAATCTATGAAGCCAATGCTTCATGGAGGGTTGATTATGCTTATAGTTTAGCATTATCATAATAACAATGTGGGTTTATTCTTGGAACACAAAAAAGAGTGCAAGGTAAGAGAAATAGGGAGAACTCCAAGGAAGGTAGTGTTGGCCAAATTTGCCTTCCCACCAAAATTTTCATATTTGAATTCAAATGTTAAACGGTCATGTCTCACCTTTAATTTAAAAAAATGCCATGGAAATGCAAAATGAATGAAATTAAAACCTTATAATATTTTCATATCTTCTTAGTTTATTTTTGGCTCTCGCAATTTTTTGTTCCATTAGATCTTGCATAGATCTACGGCAGCCACTTTCTTGCTTCTTCAAAGAGAACATTTACATAAAGCAAGAAAGTGCCTCATTGACATGTGACATGTGGGTCTATTCTCTCTTTGTGGGCTGCAAAAAAGGTTGTCAGGTGAGATGGCATATGGCTGGATTTCTATTGGTAGTCACTTCCTCGCATTTCATCTTTTGTCAGAACCTTTGACAATGCGGGCAAGTGACATCGTCCCATGTGGATCGGTGGCATCAAATTTTATTTTGTGGGTTGTAGTGTGATTGTGTTGATGTGTCTGACAAGATGGCATACAGGTGGTTTCAGGTTGGTTGTAATTACTAACATGAATCACATGTTTTCAGTTCTATTTGTGTTGTTAGATCTTCCCAAATCAATGGTCGTCACATCCCCACTTTATGAAGATGCAAGGATGTTAAAGAATGCGGAGAAGTGGATAGTCGATGCATGTCTTTGTGGGTTCATTCTTCCATGTGGGTTGCCAAGGTTGAAAAGGTAGTGCTAGACAGTTGCCAGATAAGTGTTGAGGAGGAATTTTGTTCCAATTGCTTCATTTTGATACATTGAGGGCTGACGTGTTAGTGAGTTGGATGTTGGGTGTCTAGTAGGCCTGAAAGTTTTAAAAGCAAATGTCATGATAACTGGGATCTTCCACGATCATTGATCTTCTGGAGATCAATGATTAGTGCTTTATCGCATCATGGAATTGCAAGAATTTTAGACAATGCAGGAATGTGCATAATCACCACGTGTCCTCATGGACCCAATTTGAAACAAAGACAATCATAGTTAAGGTTGATAGTTATGTGACATCATGGTTAAGTTGGAAAGTTGGTGTAGTTAGTTGGTTTGGTGGTCAAACTCAAGAAGACCTTGTGAGGTGGTAGAAAAATAAAAGACTATTAGCCCACATGGCCCATAGTGGTTGCAAGATTCAGTTGACATGCTGACCTTGCTAACTCATGAGCCAAAAATAAAGGGAATCAAGTTTTCTTACACAATCTGATCTTCATGATTGATTCCAACCACTTTCTAGTGAATTCTAGGCCTAGTGAATGAAGGAAAACACTCCACCATCTCTGGTTTTATCCATCTACTTGGTCAAAGTGGTTTAATGACATTGTTTTTGTCTTCTCAAGGCCCTGTTTTGGAAAGATGTTGAATTTCATTACATCTGAATATGTGCCAAGATCAGATTTTCTCTAGATCTACATGATTGTTCTCTCTAAGAATTAATGGCAGTGGTTGTAGAGTAACTCCAATGAGAAATATCTTAGTTATGCCTGAGCTATAAAGGAAAATTTTGTAAATTTTGTTAAGTCAAACTTTTCTCTATTTTCTTTGATATTTCTTTGCAACTTCATTGTAAAGTCTCTTTGCCTCTAAACTGTATGACATTCTGCCTTATCTCCTCTAGCCATTGATGTGTAGTGCAAGAACTATTTGCCTCTCATTGGTGTATTGTGAACATCAACAATCTTGCATGATTGTATCTATTTTTGTCCTATGAATGATATATAAGTGAATTCTCTTCTTCCTTGTGTCATTTATTTGGGTTTTTTGATCTGCATGTGATTGTTAGATTAAAAAAAGTCTAGATGTGTATATCTTTGGTGTCAAGATGGTTCAATAGTACATGTATGGGTAGATATTGGTTTGAACACTCTATTTTGGTGCATCACCCCTTAGGTTATAATAGGTAGATTTACTTTCTATGCATTCCTTCTCCCTTTTCCTCTCCAAGAGTAGTTAGGTGCATCCTAATAGTAAAGGAAGCTAGCCTTCTCCAGAGACTCAACCTCACAATTCAAGTCCCACAACTTGGAGGTTTTTTCCATGTTTCAAAAGGTTGTCCTGAGGTAAAAACTTTGGACAAGGGTGCAAAATTTTGTGACAATAGCTTTTGGCACGTTGGGTGGGACACAGATTTCAACCTCATAAGTCCACTGGTTAGCCAATTCTAATCTTTATCCATTGAGAATTTGGGTGTTATTCTCAAGGTCAACAGCCTTTGGATGCATTCATTCAACACCATGGTGACTCTATGCATTTTCTAGTTTCATTTAGACCAAGTGCTGGTATGTGTAAAGATCATCTTTGATCTTTTATGTTTTCAAGATTTTCTATGAGATTAGTTAATTGAATGCTTTACCATGGATTCTTTTCTTAGAGATCCTTCTCACTTTCGCCCATATCATGAAGAGGTTATTCTTCAACCCTTTCACTCCCTACATCAATTTGCCCAGTCTCTCTTGGAACCCCATAGTGATTGCATATCATAGGCAAGAGTCCTCTATGATTGCTTAGATAGCTTGGGTTTCAAGTTTGCTGAGCTTGGAATATTTTTTAGCTATGTTGAAAATCCATACCCAGATATAGTTTATAGGAGATTTTCTCACATTAAGTTCATTATGAATGTTTGGAATGAAGAGTTCCAAAATGATAGGGAGACATGGGAAGATGACCTCTTGTTTGTAGCATGGTGTTTGAGGTTTATGATATTTTCAATGAGGCTCATCAGGTTCCCCTTAAGATGCAACAGAAAGAAGAATTAAGATAGAAGAGACTTGAGGAGGAGGAAAAGCTTAAACTTGCCCAAATGCAGAAAGCTAAAGTATAAGAGCCTCCAAGGAGGAAATTTGCTAGCTTCAAAAAAGCTATCCCTCCCCAGATTTCTACCCCAAGCTGCCTTGAACCTCAGTCTACACTACAGACACCTCCTCATTTTTTATGATGGTGAGCTTGTAAATGACTTTTGTGCCTTCTTTTTTGTTAATGAAGGAGTGGATATATCTTTGTCCACATTAGAGACACCAAGAGAGCAGTTTCCAATTGAAGAACATATGCTGCAGCAGGGGGTCGAGGTGGAAAAGAACAATGAGGTTTTTCTTATTCTTGAGGAACAAAATTTGGCTTTTGAGCCTAGGGTGGAACCTAAGGGCTTATTGCAAAATGAAGAAAGGCTAGACTATGGGTTGCAGTAGGAGGTCTCCCATGATATGAAAGAGGAAGTCTTTCCTTTACTACCCCAAGTACATGAGGTACAAGATGTTGCTCATGAGCCAACTCATACTATAGAGCAAGAAATATTGTTGTAGCAGCTACAAGCACAACGAGTATAGCTTGAGGCAGAGCTTTCAAGGAGGCTTGGAGTAGAATTTGTAAAGAGGCTAGAGGCCCAACAACAAGAGCATGAAGCAATTCTTGCAAGGGAGTTGGCTATGCAAAAGGAACAGTGTGAGAAGGAGCTACAAGAGAGGCTAATGAGCATGATGAGTGCTACATCAAAGGTGGAAGAAATACAACCATCCCTCCCTCCCACATCACAAGAGCATGCACAAGTAGAGGAAGTGCAGACCCTTATTTGCAAGGATTCATGTGGGCTTGAGGAAGGATTCATGTTGTAGCCACAACATAAAGAAGAACACACAGTACTAGCCATGCCATTAGAGCTAACCAAGAGGATACGACTATTGTAGAGCACAAAAGTGAGGTCAAGGTTCATTTCCAAGACCCAACACCATCAAGAAGATGCCCCATCAAGCATCTAGCTCTACAACAATGCAAGTTGCCCCCTATCATGCTCATTCTAGAGCATAAGGAAGATTCTCACAAGGAAGAGAAAGCACAAAAGTGAGGTCAAGGTTGATTGCCAAGACCCAACACCATCAAGAAGATGCCCCATCAGGCATCTAGCTCTACAACAATGCAAGTTGCCCCCTATCATGCTTATTCTAGAGCATAAGGAAGATTCTCACAAGGAAGAGAAAGCACAAAAGTGAGGTCAAGGTTGATTTCCAAGACCCAACACCATCAAGAAGATGCCCCATCAGGCATCTAGCTCTACAACAGTGCAAGTTGCCCCCTATCATGTTCATTCTAGAGCATAAGGAAGATTCTCACAAGGAAGAGAAAGCATGTCTTGCTCAACAAGGTAATGCCCTTGTGCTAGAAAGCTTCATTATTTTTAGCACTAGGAAGAAAGTATTCCATGTGGTAGTATGCTTGTTGTGCTTTCTATTATTTTCAGCTTCCCATGTGCATGGGAAAAGAAATTAATTGGTAACAAAGGGTAGTTATTTCAGAAAACTAGTCAATGGGTTTGTTTGACCCCTCTCCTTGTCAATCCTTGTATATATTAGAGTAGTTTTGTTTTCTATTTTCTCTTGATTTCCAAGAAGTGCATGAGCATAGGTTGTCCCTCTGGAAGATAGCAAGTTTTAAAATTTTGAAGGTTGCAAAGGATTTTGGTTCATGTTTTGTAGTTGCAGAGAAGCAGGGGCAAGGCTATGGTGTTTTACTTTGTTCAAATCTTCATGTTTTATGACTATGTAGCCTAATAGATGTTTCAGGCCACTGGTCTTATGCATAGTAGGTGTGCATCCCCTCTAAGTCACCAGAATTGTTGGCCAAATTTTGCCTTCTTGCCAAAATTGCCATATTTGAACCCCAATGTTAAACGGTCATGTCCCACCTTTAATATTAAAAAATGTCATGGAAATATGAAATGAATGAATTTAAAACCTTATAACATTTCTATATCTTCTTAGTTTACTTCTGGCTCTAGCAATTTTTTGTGCCATTAGATCTTGCATAGATCTATGGCAGGTGCTTTCCCGCTTCTTCAAAGAGAATGACATTTACATAAAGTGGGAAAGCGCCTCACTACCATGTCGCATGTGGGTCCATTTTCTCTATGTGGGCTATAGAAAAGGTTGTCAGGTGAATTGGCATATGGCTAGATTTCTATTGCTATTTGCTTCCCTGAATTTTGTCTTTCATCAAACCTTCTGACAATGCCCATAAGCAACATTATGCCATGTGGATTGATGGGGTTAGATTTTATTCTATGGGCCACAATGTGATTATGTTGATGTGTCTAACGAGCTGGTGAATAGGTGGTTCCAGGTTGGTTGCAAGTACTAACAAGGACCACATGTTTTCAATTCTATCTATTTCATTAGATCTTCCCAGATCAACGGTTGTTGCATCCCCACTTTATGAAGATGTGAGGATGTTCAAGAATGCGGGGAAGTAGATGGTTGACGCATGTCTCTATGGGTCCATTCTTCCATATGGGCTGCCAAGGTTGAAAAGGTAGTGTCAAATAGTTACTAGATAAGTGTTGAGGTGTAATTTTGTTCCAATTGCTTCATTTTTATTCATTGAGGGCTGATGTGTTGGTGAGTTAGATGTTGGGTGCCTAGTGGGCCCAAAAGTTTTAAAAGAAAATGCCATGATAATTGGGATCTTCCACAATCCTTGATCTTTTGGAGATTGATGATCAGCACTTTCCTACATCATCAAATTGCGAGAATTTTATACAATGCGGGAATGTTCCTAATCGCTAGGTGTCCTAGTGGGCATGATTTTAAAGAAAGGTAGTCACAATTAAGGCTGATAGTTATGTGACATCGCAATTAAGTTGGAAAGTTGGCACAGTTAGTTGGTTTGGTGGTCAAACTCGGGAAAACCTTGCAAGGTGGCAAAAAAATAAAAGACTATTGGCCCATGAGCTCATCTTGGTTGCAGGATTTAGTTGACTTGCTGACTCATGAGCCAAAGATAAAGGGAATCGAGTTTTCTTGCACAATCTGATCTTCATGATCGATTCCAACCACTTTCCAATGAATTTTGCACCTAGTGAATGAAGGAAAACACTCTACCATCTTTAGTTTTATCCATCTACTTGGTCAGAGTGGTTTAATGGCATCATTTCTATCTTCTTAGGGCCTTGTTTTGGCAAGATGTTGGATTTCATTTTATTTGAATCTATGCCAAGATCAGATTTTCTCTAGATTTGCATGATTGTTCTCTGTAAAACTTAATGGCAGTGGTTGTAGAGTAACTTCAATGACAAATATCTCAGTTATACCTAAGCTATAAAGGAAGCTTTTGTAAAAAAAATTAAGTTGGACTTTTCTCTATTTTCTCTAGCATTGCTCTGCAACTTCATTGTAAATTCCCTTTTCCTTTGAACTATATGACATTATTCCTTATCTCCTCCAGCCATTGATGTGTATTGCAAGAACTATTTGCCTCTCATTGGTGTATTGTGGACATCTCAAATCTTGCATGACTGTATCTCTTTTTGGCCTATGAATGATATATAAGTGAATTCTCTTCTTCCTTGTGTCATTTATTTGGGTTTTCTGATCTGCATGTGATTGTAAGATTAAAACAAGTCTAGATGTGTATATCTTTGGGTGTCAGGATGGTTCAATAGTGCATGTATGGGCAGAGATTGGTTCAAACACTCTATTTTGGTGCATCACCCCTTAGGTTAGAATAGGTAGATTTACTTTCTATGCATTCCTTCTCCCTTTTCCTCTCCAAGAGTAGTTATCCTGATAGTAAAGGAAACTGACCTTATCTAGAGACTCAACCTCATAGTTCAAGTCCCACAGCTTGGAGGTTGTTTCTATGTTTCACAAGGTTGTCCTTAGGTAAACACTTTGGATAAGGGTGCAAAATTTTGTGACAATAGGTAGTTCAAAAAATAAGAAAAAAATGCCTCTTGGAAAAAATGAGGAATTAGAAACAAGAATAAAGGTTTTTAACATTGATGATTATGTCACTAAAGATGATGAGGATGAAAACTCTACAAGTGTCTTGACTAAGGAAAAGATTGAATGTCAGGATAATTCACACAAGAAGGGTAAGCAAAGTGTTGGTGAAGCCTTGAACACCAAAGAAAATTCAGAGGACTTGGTTAGCAAAGACTCTATGGATAAAAAGGATACTACCCCTTGGAAAAATAACATGGATATTGAGAGTTGGAGTTTGCATGATTATGAAGTGGCTTCCATTCTTCAAAAGATAGGTGGAGTTATTGATAATGAAGAGGGTATTGAATTAGTGGAAAATGAGGAAAACAAAGATGAGAAACAAAAGGAAAGAGTTGATAATGAGATTGTGAAGGAATCATATGTTGTTGAGGAAGAGAAGAATAAGGAAGGGGACAAGAAGGGCTTTGATCTAGATATTCAAGAGAAGAATATTGATAAATTTGTGCATATGGACTTGAAGCTCCATCTTGGAGATATGAAAAATGAGGTTGAGAAGATGGGTGGCATGTATGAGCCTAGTTTGAATAATCATCATCATGTGGATTATGAGGTTTTTGAGTCCCCTATGCACAATAATTTTTCTCCCCTTCATGGTGATACTACTATTAATAATGAAGTTGAAAACTTGAAAGATCACTCCATCTATCTTGACTCAAAGGATCTCACATATGAAAGAGACAATACTATCAGGATTCTTTAGACTGCTAAGGCTTGGTACATTTAATCTTTTTGCATTAACAACTGGATGGTTAAAGAAGTCTTAGGTCTGCACAATAAGATCAATAAGACATAAGAAAAATCAAATAAAGTTATAAATCTTGTTGAAGGGAGGTTGTTTGTTTCAAGGGATAGTAATAGAGATGATAGTGATGTAGAGAAGATTAAGGATGTTACTGATAAGAAAGTCAAACATGTCATTGAGGAGAAAATGCTTCTTTTGACTTATACAATGGAGAAGAATGAGAGGCTTCTTAGGCATATTCTTATTTCTAATCATAAGGGCCTTAAATCTTCTACTAATAATCAAAAGATCCTCTATGCTATGCTAGAGAAAAAAAAGTAAAAAGATATTGAGGGTGCATCTTGAGGAGGAGTTGACAAATGGTTAGAGTGAGGGTCCTAGGAAAAGAACTAGAGGCAACATGAAGAAGAAAGTTGCCACTAAGGAGCAGGAGACCATACAAAATGTTGATATCAATAAAATCAAACTAGATTTTTAGAGGATGGAGGATCTTGAGATGCAATCTGTGTAGATCCTAAAAAAAATAGTTTAATGTTTTGTACTATGTTTTGGTTTTTTGTTGTCTATCATGTTTGATTGTTGCAATTGCTAGATGTTTCTATTGGAATTGCTAGTGTTGCAATTTTTTGTTTCTTTTGTTATGATAGTCCTAGGTCTATTGGAACTACTTATAATGCAATTTTTTGTTTCTCTTGTTATGTTTTTCATGATTCTATTCTACTTCAGTCTAATGAGACAATTACTATATTGAATTACTAAATGTAATTCAATAGTAAAGGGTTTCGAGTCCATTCAAAACTTATTTTTGAATTAATCAAATGTTCACCATTTTTTCCATTTCAAATAGCCGCACATTGTTGTTTTCATTTTATTGTGAACTTCAAATAACCCTAATGTATTGTCACGGGGGTCATAGTTTTCAAAAACATTAGTGCAAGTGTAAATCACAACACACTTCTTTACCAGAGGAATGTATAAACAAGATTGGAAGAAATTATGTAATAAAGCCACTTTTATATGAGATGATATTCTTTTAATAGGATAATTTGGGGGAACATTTGAAAGCTCTGTGATTATTTTTCCAAGAGGTAGGGATGTAGATGAATGCTAGAAAAACTAAGATCATTCATTTTCTATTGCTAGATCATTTATGAGACAACATAAAAGAAAAAGAGCATTGTAAATCAAACATTTCAATCCTATGTACAACCATACACAAAAGAACTACATAGTCCAAAAATAGTAAAATAGAAAGAAAACGTGTTAATGACTTGACAACTATCTTGCATCAACTTAGATGTAAATCTTCAAGATGAATGATGTCCAAAGAAGAGTGGTCAAATAGAAGATTTTATGTTGCAATAAAGAAATAGTGAAGACAAAATGACACTACATTATAGAGTGTTTGGGTAACAATGATATTTAGATAAATAACATTGAGATACTTAACAAAAGAACCATAACTTGTTTGAGGAAGAACAAAGAATTTGTAGATTTCCTAATCAAGATACACAACAAAAGATAGAAGATAGATGGGGAAAAATTAATTGAATAGGTGTGGCATTGTTGGATTTTTGTGTTATAGGATTTTTGCACTTTTTATTTTGTGGGATATTTGTGTCTTATGGGTTATTTAGCCTCATGGACATTATTAAAAAAATCATTCTTTCACTTGTTTACTATGGCCTTATTTGTTTGTACACTAGCCTTAGTTTGGCAAAGGCCTATTTTCATCAGAATATAAATGTAATGACTCACATTTTTCTTAATATTTCCCATAATAATTAATGCTCATAATAATCCAAATTCTGATATTAAATGAATTTCAATTCAATTTTATATAATTTACAAGTTACATTTCCATAGAAGTGTGTCAATCCAAATACAAGAACACATTTTCAGAAGAAAAAAAGGATGTCTTCACTCTCATGTTGTGAAATCACATTTAATAACTAATACACTCTATTAGGATAGTTATCCATGATATGTCTATAAAATGAGATACAACTAATAAAGTCGATCCTTAGCAAATTGAGAGACGAAAATATGGTTGAGGTTTCTCCACCCATCCACAAAGTCTTGTGCTTCCCTAGAGTTCTTCATGACATGAAGAAAACACAACCATGCTTGAATTTCCCATAAACTTGTAGGTAAGTAGCATGAGAGAATCTTGATCTTGAAGATTAATTTAAATCACACTCCTAGTCAAATGTGTTATATAAACAATTAGGATGTGACCCAGGATATTATTAATTAAGTTTTGCTAGGCTAAGTTCATTCTTCCCAATGAACCCCTAACTTTGTAAATGTGAATTCCAAAAAGTTCACATGCCCTGCAAATCTTCATTTAACACCCTATCTAAAAGATAAGTTTTCCCAATACACATGAATAGTAAATTAAAGACATGTCTTGCATTACCATTCTTTTTTTTATGCACTGATGGCTTAGCTTCATTACTTTTAGCTTGTGATGTATGAAATGTAAGAAAAATGCAAGCAAATATTGTCAAATTCATGACACACATTGGAATATGAAACGACAAGAAAGAAAATATGATTAGCACAACCAAAAGAGTAAGGATGCCAATACAAGATCTATGCGTGTAGGGGGTTTATTCCTTTTTTTCTATGATATGAAAATGAAATGATAATAATAGATGTGATCTAATAAAGTAAGTAATGTACAAGGGAAAAGAAGTAAGAAATGCAATTGGAAATGAGATGGATAAATTGTACTTTGAATCTATATTTCTTGACCATCATATTCTCAAAATGAGTTATTCTTACAAAATTGGCACACAAGGACCTATAACTCTTTGTCCTTGAAATTGTATTGAAAAATAGGAGGGACACATCAACCTTTGACCTATACGTGGGATTTTATGCTCAATTTTTCATAGTGGCCTTGTATCTATGCCTAAAAGGGTTTCCTAAATCAAGCATCTCAATCTGAGACTGTCTAGACCTATAAATCTAAGATATGTGTGTGTGGCTATATAGTGGGTTGCCTTGTTAAATCCTTTGTTTTGGTGATTCCCACCTCCAAGGATAGTCGATGTGATAAAGACGATGTGTAGTTATCATTAATATAAAGTATATCTAAATTTTGATGAGCTAAGATGAATAAATAAATGCCTAGATCTACCCTATACATGTGATAGGGTGAAACCCTGACATTAAAATGCAATCAATGTGTTATTAAGTGCATGCAGATAACCATAGGCCTAAAATAAAAATGTATAAATATGAATCACAAATGTATAGATATAAGGATAATAAGAAATCTTACCTTTGAATTTAAAATTCACAATGTCAAAGTGTTTAAACTTCTTTCCAATCCTTCCTTCTTTCCTTTCCATGATGTTCTATTTAAGAGAAATGTGTTTTTTACAATTGTGAACACGACATGAATTTTGATCTCAATGTTTCTTTTTTGTGTCAAAGTCCCCAATAAGGCACCATGTGTCCTTCAAATGCTAACCACAACTTATTTTTGTGGGTAGGCCTAGACATTCCTTAAGCATGACATGGGGGTGTTCATTGGGCATTTGAAGAAATTCAATTTTCTTTGGAGAATAAAGTCCCCATTTTGGTGTTGTGTGTCCTTTATTTTCACTAACTAGAGCTCTTCCACCAGTGGATATTAATACTTTCTAAGTATGACACATGGACATCTTGCAAGTATTTGAAATCCTTCAACTTTTATTTAAGAGGAGCTTTTGCATCAATGTGCCACATGTTATTCCATTACAATGGCATGTTTCCACACATCCAACTCAACAAGCTTATTGCTTCTTTTAGTTTTAGTGTAGTTCTTTTAAAACTGTCATGGTGTTCGTAGAAGGGTGGTAGTTAAGCGTAATGATAAACGATATGATTTGAGTTGTCATTATAGGGCTTTCCATCACTTATTGATTCAGCGATGAGGATCTTAGCTTCTCAAGCTTTATAGAAGTGAACACATGAAATACTATCTGTAATACCCCACTAGGGAACCCAATAGAGATTAACCTATAATGAAGTTAAGTTTGTTTTTTATAAGAAAAATAGGTTTTGAAGGGAGTCTAAAACCCTTTACAGATCATGAAATTTTCAAAGAAGCCCAAACCAAACAAAACTATAGTCCAAAGAAGAAACAGGTCACCCAACACAACACAATGACCAAGGTGGCATCACAGATAACACAATACTCATCAGCCACACAAACAGGTTTTGAACGGGCACCTAAAACCCCTAACAGGTTTTGAAGGGTGCCTGTAACTCTATACAAAACAACAACTCAAGGTGGAACAAATCACCAAACAAAAGGTGACCAAGGTGGCAACACATATAAAATAGAACACTACAGCCACACAAATAGGTTTTGACTAGGCTCCTAAAACCCCATGGTGAGACACACTACAAAGAACTTTAGGCCAAAAGAGCCAGGGGACAATACAGAGGACAATAGGCCAAAATCCAGGAGATCCAAAAAAGGATAGTCACTTTAGACTTTCCCTTTTGACCCCTTCTTTTTGGACTGTAATGCCATATCAAAAGAGGGATTGGAGAGCTTGACTTCTTTTCCTTTTACTGTGGCCCATCCATCTTCCACCAAACCAGTAGCCTTCTACAATTGAAAATTAGCACCATCATAGCTAGAACCCAAAACCCTTGAAGCCAAGGAAAAGGCCACGGAAGAGGAAGTGACAGCAGAAGCCTAAGATGGATCAACAACACCCTCAAAAGGAAGCATGGGAGGAGCCACCTTGGAAACACTAGAAAATGGGATAGCAAAATCTAGAGATGGACCAACTACTACCACAGAAGGAGCCGAAGGAAAATCCACCATCAATATGCCAGGATTGGAAGGAATAATAAAGACAATAGCTGAATCCTTACTAGAAACTAGGAGAGACAGACCAGCTGCCACCATAGAAGGAGCCAAAGGAGAGGACGGACTAATAGAGATAGCAACAGAATCCACACCAGAAACTAGGACAGCATAATCCAGAGATGGACCAGCAGCCAGGGCAAAAGAGACAATAGTATTAGCCACCACCATAGGGGAAACAAGAGGAATAGCAAAAGAATCCACCTCCAAAGTATCCAAAGAAACACCCAACCCATTCCCAATAGAGGAAGCTTTCTAAACAGAGTAATGATCATCCAAAACCCCCTTCCATCAAGAAGGTGACTTATTCGATCTAACCTTTCCAGAGGAGCATCTCATTGCGAGGTGGCCAGTCTTTTGGCATTTTTGACATCTGAATGGGATTCCCTCATAATCAAGAAGCTAATTCCAAGAGCCGCTAGGAGAGACCAAATTAATCATTTCTAGGAACCCTTAGATACATCTATCTCACAAGGATGCATGCATATGTCATCCAAAACACATTGCAAAACATAGAGTCAACCAACAAAAAATCCCCTAGGGCATCCCCCATGGCATCCCCCATGGCCTCCAAAATTGACTCGATCCATAAGTGAAGGGAAAGGTTAGGCAACCTTACCCACAAGGGAATCTTGTTAAAAGATTTAGTAGATGGATCAAAACCCGCATACCAAGGTTTAGCCATCAACAAAAATCTCTCCTCCCAAGAGAAACCATGCCTTAGGATTGCATTTCAATCCTACATAGAAGCAAATTTCACAATGAAAAAGCCCTTTTCTATAGGGAAAATCTGGACCAAACCTGAAACTAAAGGCTCCCAAAATTTGGAAATCTAGCCATGCAGATCCAATAGAGAAGGCCAAATACCCCTAAAATGAAATATGGTAGTAGTAGAGGAGTAGTCCTCCACTTGAGAAGAAATCTCATCAACAATATCAGAGTCAAGAATAATCACAGGGTTACTTATTGTAATAGGCACAATAGCACGAGTCCCTGGACACATAGCCTGACTACCAAGACCAGCCTCATAGGCAACCACATTAGCATAGGAAATGGTTGAACTGCCCACAGCTACTAGGGACCAAATATCCCCACCAGGAAAAGGAGAAACCCTAGCCCAAAAATTGAAAGCCAAAACTATCCCCATAAAGCCAGATGTTGGGAGCCAAAGCTGGATGCAAAAGCCCTAGTGGGAGCTAAAACCAGATGCAAAAGCCAAACGCAGGAACTAAAGCCAAATGCAAAAACCATAGTGGGAACCAAAGCTAGAAATAGAAG